>WNWK01029797.1:0-7500 GCA_009830355.1 Cherax destructor
ATTAACCAGGCTGTTACTGCTGACCACACGCAGTCCAACGTACGAACCACAGCCCGGCTGCTCTGGTACTGACTTTAGGTGCCTGTCCCGTTCCCTCTTGAAGACAGCCAGGGGTCTATTGGTAATCCTCTAAGTATGTGGAGAGGCAGTTGAAGACTCTTGGGCCAATGACACTTATTATATATCTTAGTGTACTCAGACACCCCTGCTTTTAACTGGGAGATGTTGCATCGCCTGCCTAGTCTTCTGCTTTCGTAGGGAGTGATTTCTGTGTGCAGATTTGGGACTAGCCCCTCTATGATTTTCCAGACGTAAATTATGTTGTATCGTTCTCGTCTGCATCCCAAGGAGTACAGAACAAGGGACTTCAAACGGTCCCATTAATTGAGGTGCTAGACTGTGCTTATATGTGCAGTGAAAGTTATCTGCATATTCTCCAGGTCTGCAACATCGTTGCCTTGAAAGGGGCTGTTAGTATACAGCAGTATTCCAGCCTAGAGAGAAAAAGTAACTTAAAGAGGATCACCATTGGCTTGGCATCCCTTGTTTTGAAGGTTCTCATTGTCTATCCTATCCTTTTCCTAGCAGATGTGATGACATTATTGTTATCTTTGACAGTGAGATCTTGACATTATCAATCCCAAGTGTTTCACATTAGTTTTTCGCTCCATTGTGTGGTTAAAATTGATTTTATACTCCGGTCTAGCTTTTCTTTCCTAAAGTTTTTCATAGCGGAGTAATTTAAATTTGTCCTCATTGAACTTTACATTGTTTTCTGTGGCCCATTGGAAAACTTGGTTAATGTTCGCTTGGAGATTCGTAGTGTCCTCATTGGATGACACACTCATATAAATACTAGTATCGTCAGCAAAGGAAGACACATTTACATTTCTGCTTATGTCAGATATGACGATGAGGAAAAATATGGGAGCAGAGATTTTCACTGTAGCCGCCTCTACTTTACACCATTTACTTTTCCTTTTATTCCTTTATCACGCATTTTGTGTGCTATTACACCATGTTCGCACATGTCGAAAGCTTTTGCAAAGTGTTTGTATACTACATCTGCAATCTGTTTGTCCTGCAGTGCTTCCAAGACCATGTGATAATAGTCCAGTAGTTGTGAGAAGCAAGAGCGACCTGCTCTAAACCCGTGCTGCCCTGGGCTGTGCAAGTGTTGGGTATCCAAGTGGTTGGTGATCTTACTTCTTAGAAACCTTTCAAAAATTTTTATGATGTGGGACGTTAGCGCTATCGGTCTGTAATTCTTTGCTATTGCTTTACTGCCTTTGTGGAGTGGGGCTATATCTATCTTTTGTTTTTAGTGAGTGTGGGATGACCTCCGTGTCTAGGTTCCCTCTCCATCGAATATTTAAGGTTCGCAAAAGGGATTTTCTTGCAGTTGATGAACACGGAGTTCCACGAGTCTGGGCATGGGGCAGAGTGTATGGGCATGTCATTAAAGTCCAGTGGTGTTAATGTTATGTCAGAAATTTTGGAGATATTAACAAAAGTTTGAGTCTCAATCATAAAAAAAATCATTCAGACTGTCGACCTTTAGTTTGATTAATGGCTCACTAAACACCGAGTCATACTGAGACTTCAATATCTCACTCATTTCTTTGTTGTCATCACTGTAAGTCTCATCTTGTTTAAGCAAGGGCCCAATACTGGATGTGGTTTTTGCCCTATATTTGGCACATGAAAAGAAATATTTTGTATTTCTTTCAGTTTCAATTATTGCTTTAAGCTCTTTCTGTTTCATGGATCCTGTATGATTCATTTAACTTTAGTTCGATATTATACATTTCTCTAGCCAGGACCTCCTTCCGTTATTCCAGATAGACTAGCCTCTTTGAGAAGCTCTATAATTCTGTAATTCTTTGCCTTCGCCTGTAGAGGAAGCATCTCTATCTTTCTAGTTTACATCTTCTCTTCTTTTTCCTTGGGGGAATGTGCTTTGAACATACCTCAAGTGCTACATAGTTCATCCTTTCTAGGAACTGGTTCAGATCCACGTTGCTAAGATATCTTCCCAGCATGTTTTATCAAGGACATCGTTGATTTGATCCCATTGGATGTTCTTGTTATTGAAATTGAATTTGGTGAAGTCACCTTCATAACTGAAATCCTCTTACTGGTCAGGACCACTGTGCATATAAGTATGAACTTCGATTAGGTTGTGATCTGAAATGTCTTTGATACTGTTATATTTCGTACTAGGTCGTCATTAGTGAAAATAAGTTGAAAGTATATTTTCCAATCTTTTTGGCTCCACTATTTGCTGGGTTAAGGTGACTTTGTTGCAGAGATTTAATAGCTCATGTGTGTGAGAGTTTTCATCTGAGCTGCATCCTGGGGTGATCTCCACCTTAATATTATTTGCCCTATTCTTCCAGTCTATAGAAATGAAGTGACAAACAAAATCAATACTGGCTTGGTAAGTCTTGCTTTGAAGGTTCTGGTTATCCAGTCTATGTTCCTTGCAGTTGTAAAAGTAATGCTGTTGTTCTAGAATATTCTTACAATGCTTCTGAGTCCCTTACATTCTTCTGCTCTACTGAGAGGTTTCAGTCTATGATTTATATACTTCACTTTTTAATTCTTCATTTTTTCCATAGTGTTTTCTGTGGCCCACTGGAAGACCTGTTTACCTTTGATATTTTTAGTTTTTTTTTTCTACTCCTACAGTCCGGACATATAAACTTTAGCATCGTTAGCAAAGAATGATACAGTGCTATGATTTATGTCTCTATGTCGGATTTGAGAAAGATATGTGAGCCAGCAAACCGCTAGCAGCAACAGCCTGGTTGACCATGCAAGCACCAGACAAGCCTGGTCAAGGGCCGGGCTGCGAGAGAAGGAAAATTTTAAAAATTTATCAAAGGTATATAACATCCATCAAAGATACATGAAATATTGAGGAAGAAAGATTTTTACTGTGGCAGCCTTTGATTTTACTCTGCCGACTAATACTCTTTGGGTTCGATTTGTTAGGAAGCTAAAAATCCATCTACCCTCTATTCCAGTTATTCCCTTTGCACACATTTTGTGTGCTATTTCACCATGATCACACTAGGCGAAGGATTTTGCAAAGTTTGTGTAAACTATGTTTGCATTTTGTCTGTTTTCCGGTGCATCCAAGACCATGTTGTGATGGTCCAGCAAGTGAGAACAGCAAGAGCGGCCTGATCTAAACCCATGATGCTCTGGGTTCTGCGACTGCTGTGAATTTATGTTAGCAATCTCGCTAACACAAGTTGAATAAGGTGGGTGATGCAGAAGTGGAAGCAGACTTCATACATATATACATATACGCATAAATACAACACAGCCTAGGAGGTTCTGAACCTATTACGAGAGTGTAGTCGGGAAATGAAAATAAGATAGTGCAGGAAATATTGAAGAGACTGGTCAAGATATGTAAGGAAGAAATAGACTTTGATTTATAAAAGTCAAAGATACGAATAAAAGGTATGAACACAGAACAGAAATAGCAGAAAACTAAGTATCATCCTGCAGAAAGATGGTATAATAACACGCGATGTCTACAGTTCATCCTGCAACAGATAGATAAAAGGTATGAACAAAGTAACACACGATGTTCTTAAATTCATCCTGCAACAAGATGGTATAAACACGCGATGTTACAGTTCATCCTGCAACAAGATGGTATAACACGCATCTTACAGTTACCCCATCCTGCTAACAAGATGGTATAATCAACACACGATGTTCTTACAGTTCATCCTGCAAACAAGATGAGTTTATAATAACACCGATGTTCTTACAGTTCATCCTGCAACAAGATGGTATAATAACACGCGATGTTCTTACAGTTCATCCTGCAACAAGATGGTATACTAACACACGATGTTCTTACAGTTCATCCTGCAACAAGATGGTATACTAACACACGATGTTCTTACAGTTCATCCTGCAACAAGATGTTATAATAACACGCGATGTTCTTACAGATCATCCTGCAACAAGATGGTATACTAACACACGATGTTCTTACAGATCATCCTGCAACAAGATGGTATACTAACACACGATGTTCTTACAGATCATCCTGCAAAAAAGATAGTGTATACTAACACACGATGTTCTTACAGTTCATCCTGCAACAAGATGGTATACTAACACACGATGTTCTTACAGTTCATCCTGCAACAAGATGGTATACTAACACACGATGTTCTTACAGATCATCCTGCAACAAGATGGTATACTAACACACGATGTTCTTACAGATCATCCTGCAACACCAGTACACATAAGATACATAATGCTGATACAGCTTGAGAATATGTTAAGACATTCAGTGCACGATGGTGTGATACAGGTTGGCCACAACGAAGACAAAGTGTAACAATACTAGACAACTCACCTGGGCATTGTGAGAGAGAAGATAACCCAAACTGTGCCTAAGGAATTTTGAGGAACTCACAATGAGGAGTGGGGTTTGAACCCATGACAAGCAACTAGTAGGCCAGTGCCTTAGCCACTGTACCACGTTGAGCATCTAGGAAAAAAGAGCCACCCGGATATACTTCAGTGATATTCATCTTTCAAAATAGAAAAGAACATCAAAGAGAATATGGGCACGGATCAACACACACACAACACACACACACACACACACACACACACACACACACACACACACACACACACACACACACACACACACACACACACACACACACAAACGCAGATATTGAGGACATCACACATGAAAGCCACCTTGGGGCCAGTGATCATATGGTTCTAAGCTTCGACTACATAGTAGAGTTACAAGTGGAGGGGGAAGCAGGAAGGGCTGCACAAATGAAGCCAAACTACAAGAAAGGTGACTACGTGGGCATGAAGAACTTCCTGCACGGAGTTCAGTGGGACAGAGAGCTGGCAGGGAAGTCGGTAAACGAGATGATGGAATATATGACAACAATTTGCACGGAAGCTGAGGAGAGGTTTATACCCAAGGGTAACAGGAAAAGCGAAAAAGCCAGGATGAGCCCATGGTTCACCCAAAGGTGCAGGGAAGCCAAAACCAAGTGTGCCAGGGAATGGAAGAAGTACAGAAGGCAAAGGACCCAGGAGAATAAGGAGAGCAGTCGTAGAGCCAGAAATGAATATGCACAGGTAAGAAGAAAAGCCCAAAGACAATACGAAAATGACATAGCAGCGAAAGCAAAATCTGACCCAAAGCTGTTGTACAGCCACATCAGGAGGAGAACAACAGTCAGGACCAGGTGATCAGGCTGAGGAAGGAAGGAGGAGGTCACAGAAATGACCACGAAGTGTGTGAGGAGCTCAACATGAGATTCAAAGAGGTGTTCACAGAGGAAATAGAAGGGCCTCCAGAAAGGAGGAGAGGTAGGGTACACCACCAGGTCCTGGACACGATAAACACAACTGAGGAGGAAGTGAAGAGGCTACTAAGCGAGCTAGATACCTCAAAGGCGATGGGGCCGGACAACATTTCTCCATGGGTCCTGAGAGAGGGAGCAGAGGAGCTATGTGTACCCGTAACAACAATCTTCAACACGTCTATCGAAACAGGGCAACTACCAGAGGTATGGAAGACAGTAAATGTAGTTCCAATTTTTAAAAAAGGAGACAGAAACGTAGCACTAAACTACAGACCAGTGTCACTGACATGTATAGTATGCAAGGTCATGGAGAAGATTATCAGGAGAAGAGTGGTGGAGCACCTAGAAAGGAATGAGCTTATCAACGAAGGCCAACACGGTTTCAGGGATGGGAAATCCTGTCACAAACCTACTGGAGTTCTATGACAGGGTGACAGCAGTAAGACAAGAGAGAGAGGGTGGGTAGATTGCATATTCTTGGACTGTAAGAAGGCGTTTGACACAGTCCCACACAAGAGATTAGTGCAGAAGCTGGAGGACCAGGCAGGGATAACAGGAAGGCACTACAATGGATCAGGGAATACCTGTCAGGAAGACAGCAGCGAGTCATGGTTCGTGGCGAGGTGTCAGAGTGGGCGCCGGTGACGAGTGGGGTGCCACAGGGGTCAGTCCTAGGTCCGGTGCTGTTTCTGGTGTTTGTGAACGACATGACGGAAGGAATAGACTCGAAGTGTCCCTGTTTGCAGATGATGTAAGTTGATGAGAAGAATTCAATCGGAAGAGGACCAGGCAGAACTACAAAGGGATCTGGATAGGCTGCAAGCCTGGTCCAGCAATTGGCTCCTGGAGTTCAACCCAACCAAGTGCAAAGTCATGAAGATTGGGGAAGGGCAAAGAAGACCGCAGACGGAGTACAGTCTAGGGGCCAGAGACTACAAACTTCAATCAAGGAAAAGATCTTGGGGTGAGTATAACACCAGGCACATCTCCTGAGGCGCACATCAACCAAATAACTGCTGCAGCATACGGGCGCCTAGCAAACCTAAGAACAGCATTCCGACATCTTAATAAAGAATCGTTCAGGACCCTGTACACTGTGTACGTTAGGCCCATACTGGAGTATGCAGCACCAGTTTGGAACCCACATTTATCCAAGCACGTAAAGAAACTAGAGAAAGTGCAAAGGCTTGCAACAAGACTAGTCCCGGAGCTAAGGGGTATGTCCTACGAGGAGAGGTTAAGGGAAATCGACCTGACGACACTGGAGGACAGGAGAGATAGGGGGGACATGATAACGACATATAAGATACTGAGAGGAATTGACAGGGTTGATAGAGACAGAATGTTCCAAAGATGGGACACAGCAACAAGGGGACACAGTTGGAAGTTGAAGACTCGGATGAATCACAGGGATGTTAGGAAGTATTTCTTCAGTCACAGAGTAGTCGGGAAGTGGAATAGCTTGGGAAGCGATGTAGTGGAGGCAGGTTCCATACACAGCTTTAAGAAGAGGTATGATAAAGCTCATGGCGCAGGGAGAGTGACCCAGTAGCGGCCAGTGAAGAGGCGGGGCCAGGAGCTATGTCTCGACCCCTGCAACCACAACTAGGTGAGTACAACTAGGTGAGTACACACACACACACACACACATCTGTTAGGAGTTAGTGGCTCTGATGATTATCTTCCTCACTTCCTGTTCTCAAAAGAGGACTCATAGTTTGAAAGGAAATATTGAATGAAATATTGTAAGATTAAAAACTATTAAGAAGCAAATATTAATGTTATGTTCAAGATGGTACAAAATACAGGCAAGTTGATGATTAAGACACATATGCAGCAGTTGGGTATCTTTAGTGATGAAACGTTTCGCCTACACGGAAGGCTTCTTCAGTAAAATACAGTGGCAGCACTACTATACCTGCTGCCTTTGTATCTGACTGAAGAAGCCCACTGTGAGGCGAAACGTTTCCACAATAAAGATACCCAAGTGTTGCACATGTGTCTCGCTCATCAACACATGGGAAAGTAAAGCTATGTGTATACCGAATGTAAGAGAAGTTTGCAAGATTCACCTGTCATCTTACGTGATCATAAGGTAGAAACATCAGCAATCTTGCCAAAA
>WNWK01029797.1:12500-24067 GCA_009830355.1 Cherax destructor
ATATATATATATATATATATATATATATATATATATATATATATATATATATATATATATATATATATATATATATAGCAAAAAGATCACAGTAAACAGGTGATATCAAAATATGCAAGACAACCACTATGAAAAATAGAAGAATTCCAAGCGCTTTCGTATATACTCGTGTGTATATATATATATATATATATATATATATATATATATATATATATATATATATATATATATATTCTAAGTAGACTTTATTAAAGCACAAAATACATTGACAAAATACAATAGGGAGTAGAATAACATAGATAACATCTCAGAGCTATATCTCGAATACTTTTGTCCAGCTCTCCGGCGGTGGGCTGCGCGCCCAGAATGCTGCAGGTATTTTCCCTCTAGATTGCAACACTAAGTTTCTGAAAGAGGAAGCTGACCGCTCTGTGTTTCTTGGTTTATGTGATGAGTTTTTCACCCAGGTCTTTGAGGAAGTTTAGAGCACACTTGTTCCATGCTCCAAGGGTCTCCGACCCTACTGGGATGAAGTTATAGCAAGGGGACAGGCCTTCATATTTGCGGGTCTTCTGGGTCTCCCTGTAAGTGGCGGCTCCACCCTCTTCAGCTTCAGAGTATGGCAAGTAGGTGTCTACCAATGTGGCGGCACAGGTGTAGTCCCAGGCAACCTGCTTACTATCCTTCCAGGGTAGCATAGTGGCTCCATCAGGACGCTTTTGATTTCTGTCAGACCTCTGTACTTGGGGTACCCGTTGAGCTGGGCAACAGGCTGTGGTGAGGCTTCTCTTTATGATGTCATTGGCCTCATGTCTAGCATACTTCCCTTCTGATGTGTGACACACAAGACCATGAAGTCCGAATTAATCAGCCGTCGCCCTGCCGCAAATACACCAATGTTCGGTGAGTATGGGGGCGGCTAGGCGAAGAGCAACACCCATCCGAATGGCCTGTGGGTCAGATCGAGTGCCCAGAGAGGCATTGGGAACAGATAAAAGGAAATCTTTTGAATGTGGTGCCTTCAGCGCTAGGAGACGAGCTTTGTCCTTTCCTGAAGCATTGGTGAGCATTGTGTTGGCGATTTTTTCCATGATCGGTTTGTCCCAGTGGAACTGTTTGTGTTCTTTGGGAGGAGCTGGTCTACTGGAGGAGTCTGCCAGGATGTCCCACTGCACGGCTGCTTCAATGAACCTGGGGTATCGAGCTCCTACAGCACCTCTCAAGCGTTCAGGGACAATCTCCTTGACTAGTCCACTGGAAGCCAAACACGAGGACAGAAATGCAGGTAAAGCTACCTGCGTTGCCTTGTGCACCCCTATACCTCCCAGTCCCACTGGGAGGGTTGCCCGATCCCATTGCTGATCTTCCAGTGACAGATTCAGTGGCTTCTTAAAGATTGATCTCAGGAGTGAGTCATATTCGTTGAGTGTTGGGTTGTCAAAAGAGGGTGCGCACCTCAGGAATAGTGAGGGACGACCAGTGTGAGGGACGACCAGTGTGAGGGACTACCAGTGTGAGGGACGACGAGTGTGAGGGACGACGAGTGTGAGGGACGACCAGTGTGAAGGACGACCAGTGTGAGGGACGACCAGTGTGAAGGACGACCAGTGTGTGGGACGACCAGTGTGAAGGACGACTGAGTCTTGGCAGAGTAAGACACCTGCTGAGGAGATACAGGGCATCAAGATCTCTTATTCTCTCCTTCATTCTCTTCAGGTCATTCAGTTTGTCCTTGAGGACTGTGTCGATGGCCTGGTGACCCATGGAGTGGTAGTAGAGACTTCAGGAAGGCTTGTTCACAACCTCTGATTATTTCCTGGTTTGTTGTGATGATTTCACATTTGGAGGGATTGAGGATGAGTCCCAAGGCTTCTCTCTGTGTCTTCACCAGTTGTAGGTCCTCTAGCAGGGACTCTTCAGTACCTGCCAGAGTACCATCATCCATCTACCAGATGTTGAGGTCGCTGCACAACCTGGAAGTTAGTTATCTTATTGCCAAGCAAAAGAGAAGTGGAGCGAGTGGATCACCCTGCTGAACACCCTCTGATGAGGGAATTTCATGTTCGCAAACAAAAGAATTGAGGGTTTGCTGTAGCCAGCTGAAATGAAGGGAAAGAGACTGAGGAACCGATCCCGAACGGTTGGCAAGACCACATCTCTTTTCACCATATTAAAAACATTTCTAAAGTTGAGTTTGACTACGGCCTTGTCTTCTGGTAAGTCCCTGATGTAGGTCTTTGCTGCATGAGCTGCGGCTTCACTGCCTTGAGAGACCCCAAAGGCCAGTTGGTGTGGCTGGAGTAAACTTGGCAGCTTCTAGGTGAATGTTTCTTACTGCTGCTTTGTCAACGAGACAGCGAAGACTGTTACCAACAGCAATGGGTCTGATTCCCCATCCTTCTTCAAAGAGCATAATGAGGCACCAAAAAAGAAAGGTTTAATTTCTTCTGGAATACACCCAGCCAGACAGTTGTTAACGAAGGTTGTTAACTCGGAGAGAAGAATTGATGCAGATGCGCCGCGTACTGACTTTATCATCTCTTTGAGGTGTTGTGGTCGAATTCCAGTGTAACCTTCTGCAGATCCTGCTGGAATGACACTATCGCCTTATAGACTTCTGATTATACAAATATCGCAAAACAAGCGATACAGGATGCAAACCAACCACGGGAAGAGTATAATGATAGTTTTACGTCTTTCGTGTTGCAATCAACACACCATCAGGAGCTTGCAAAGTTGCAGAAAAGAGGAGGATATCGAAGCAAATACGATCCCAAAGTGTGAGAGAGAGAAGGGAACAGGAAGTGCCCCCAGACATACCAGTGCCCATAGTCAGAAGGTTGAATATTACAGCATTAGAAAAATCCCACAAGCATTGATATTGTAATAGTAGCCCAAACGAAAGTAACGTGGCAATAATAAAAAATTCGGTCACTCTGCTATAAGTAATTTTACATACATAATTATATTGCCAGTTATATAGAAGTCATTGGCAATTATGGAGTAACCATCCACAAGAGTCCATTTAAAGGGACGAGAAAACGGGAACATTTAAAGGGAGACTTCTAAAAGTTATACAAAGGATACGGGGCTCATTAAAATATACTCATTTAAAGAGGGAGACATCTGTAATTACAAGGAAGACGACCACAGTTATCCATCGCACATGATTCTGAAGCAAACTCTGGTTCAACCTTCAGAAACTGCAGGATACAGGAAGTCCACCAATGTGTCCTTATTAGGGTTATAACTTTTTATTTTTTTCCAAATAAAACATCTGTTATAAATTGATGAATTTTTGTTTAAAAACAATGAAAAAGTCCCTAATTCCTCTCAGTTTTCAAAAGAGGTCACCCCTAAATAAAAACTATGAGTCACCATATATTTACCTTTCTAATCATAAGTAGCAACTAAGAAAATTACAAATTGGCATCGAGTGACAGTGGTAGTGAAGGTGAAGGGAGCGAGTATGAAGATGAAGATGAAAGTGCTGCTCCACCGACCATAAAACACAACAAAAGTAAAGTTGCAACCAATTTGGTGACAACAAAAGTATCAACAATTAAACCCGCTAAGATATGCAGACAGTTGTCATTTGATGGCACTGACATTCCTAGAGCAAGTGAAGCAGCAATTTACAAGTCAACATACAAGAGGCTGCTAAGTTGAAGGAGGAAATGATTGAAAAGTTACAAATGAATGGTCTTTACATTTCGATGGAAAGTGCATTGAGCAAAATGATTATCAGGTATTATCACTTAAAAATGCAAGAACCGAAGTAAAACTGGAAGCCCTGCACTTGAAAGATGGCGAGGCTGAAACTACTGCTGAAGGAATGGCAAAAGTTATTGATGAATACAACTTATGGAATGTAATAATGATCATTGCTGATACAACAAACGTTAACAGGGAAAAAGAGTGGAGGTGTTATCAAACTGCAACGAATGTTCTCAGAGAAGGGGATTAGCAAACCACAATTCGTCAGTTGTCAGCATCACGTTCTGGACAGGATTCTCCGTTTGGTAATGGATGAAAATCTTGATGCTAAAACCAGTTCTCCAAACATCGAATATCCATTTGTATCCCAACTGGTGAAGAATTATGAGGTACTAAAGGCACAGTTTGTTAATGGAACAAAAGAGATCCTCCATAAATCAGGATGGAGAGATATGAAGTTTTTGTACCATCTAACACCAGTATTTAGATTCTTTGAAGAAAAAGGTCACTTTTGTTTGATTAACTTTGAGAAAATTCCAAACGTCAGCAATGCGAGGTGGAATTCAAGAGCCATTCTAGTTATTCTTGCATTCATTCTTATACCTATAAGATGGAAGACTTTGGACAAGATAAGCAGATTCATTTCATACACCTTTGCAGATTATTGGTTTACTGATCAGATGTACGATGAAAATACCTTCAAGAATTAGTCAGAAATATTGAAACCTTACAAAAAAGCACTGAACTCATTGAAAAATCACTGGCAGCAGGAGCCGTCATCACTCAGTATACCAATAAGTAATCACTGTGCTGAACGTGCAATCAAAGTAATGCAGCAACTGTATGCTGCTTGAAGAAACAAAAACTGCAACTTTGGTTTATTCTAAGCAATATGTAGTAATATATGTATAAACATGATAACAAAGATGCTGTAAGCTGTTTTATTTGTTATTAATATTACATGCAATATGCATTCAAGTTACTTGTTTTTGTTACTCGTTTTTTTTCATTTAGGGATGACATTTTTTGAAAAGATATTGAAATGAAAGGTCATTTCTATGCCTTTAAGCAAAAGTTCATCTGATTAAGGTACAGGAATATTACGTTGTAAAAACATTATAACCATAGTGCTCATACATTCACTACTATTCCAACCATGGGACGAGAGTTAAAAGGAGTGTATTTCTTACTATGTTTCTGAGAGCCTATAGAGGGTGCAATCCGGAGTTCCCAAATGAAGAAATTAGGAAAATATTTGACATTGGCATGAAACTGCGGTATCCTAAGGTGTTTGTGGAATCTGCCTTGCTGGCAGCTAAGAAAACTTATTATAGAACAGAACCTAGGATAACACCTCAGACCAAGAATGTGCTGGTCCTCCCATACAATAAAAATTTATCTATCCTGCTGAATGCCCTTAAAAGATTTAATATATAAGTAGTATTTAAAAATTCACGGACTGTTAGAAGCATTCTGATAAAGAATTCACCCCAACAACGTGCTGGTGGTGTCTACAGAATTGGTTGCAACGGTTGCAGTCTCTCCTATTTGGGACAGACGGGAAAACTATTAGAAGTGAGAATATCAGACCATTATTCCATACGTATAGCACAGGAGTCAAACGCGATTTTCAACCACATTAGAGCTGTAATAACCCGGCAAACTGGCAGGAAGCAAGAATCATCTTCCTTGTTCCTATTGGCTTGAAAGGAATATTGTAGAATAGGCAATTAAGCATAATAAGCATTCATTATACAATATCAGAGACGGGTTGTTCAAATTAGATGCGTTTTTAGTTGAAGCAATAGTACACAGTCAAAATTAGGCTTGTATACGAATGCATTAGATTGTCTTAAATGTAGTGCCACACCGAGGAATTAGGGCCTATTTTTCCTGCAGTTTCTGAAGGTTGAACCAGAGTTTGCCTCAGAATCATATGGGATGAATAATTGTGGCCGTCTTTCTTGTAATTACAGATGTCTCCCTCTTTAAATGAGTATATTTTAATGAGCCCCGTATCCTTTGTATAACTTTTAGAAGTCTTCCCTTTAAATGTTCCCATTTTCTCGTCCCTTTAAATGGACCCTCGTGGATGGTTACTCCATAATTGCCAATGACTTCTATATCAATGACAATATAATTATGTATGTAAAATTACTTATATCATATCAGAGTCTGACTGAATTTTTTATTATTGCCACGTTACTTTCGTTTGGGCTACTATTACAATATCAATGCTTGTGGGAATTTTCTAATGCTATAATATTCAACCTTCTGGCTATGGGCACCGGTATGCCTGGGGGCACTTCCTGTTCCCTTCTCTCTCTCTCTCTCACCATCCGTCACTCCAGTGAAGACGTCCTTCGGGGTCGTATTTGCTTGGATATCCTCCTCTTTTATGCAACTTTGAAAGCTCGTGATGATGTGTTGATTGCAACACGAAAGGCCTAGAGCTATCATTCTACCCCCCCCCCCCGTGGTTGTTTTGCACACACACACACACACAAGCTACTGATCATGGGTGACTTCAACCACAAGGAAATCGATTGGGAGAACTTGGAGCCACATGGGGGCCAAGAAACGTGGAGGGCTAAGATGATGGAGGTGGTACTGAAAAACTTTCATGTACTAACACGTAAGGGAAACTACCAGAGAGAGAGAGAGAGAGAGAAAAGGAGGAGAGGATGAACCAGCGAGACTGGACCTAGTATTCACCATGAGTAGTGCAGATATTGAGGACATCACATATGAAAGACCCCTCGGGGCCAGTGATCATATGGTTTTAAGCTTCGATTACACAGTAGAGTTACAAGTGGAGGGGGAAACAGGAAGGGCCAGAAGAATGAAGCCAAACTACAAGAAAGGGGACAACGCGGGCATGAAGAACTTCCTAAACGGGGTTCAGTGGGACAGAGAACTGGAAGGGAAGTCAGTTAACGAGATGATGGAATATGTGACAACAATATGCAAGGAAGCTGAGGAGAGGTTTGTATCCAAGGGTAACAAAAACAATGAAAAAGCCAGGATGAGCCCTTGGTTCACCCAAAGGTGCAGAGAGGCCAAAACCAAGTGTGCTAGGGAATGGAAGAAGTATAGAAGGCAAAGGACCCAGGAAAATAAGGAGAGCAGTCGTAGAGCCAGGAATGAATATGCACAGGTAAGAAGGCAGGCCCAACGACAGTACGAGAATGACATAGCAGGGAAAGCCAAATCTGAACCGAAGCTGTTGTACAGCCACATCAGGAGGACAACAACAGTCAAGGACCAGGTGATCAGGCTAAGGAAGGAAGGAGGAGCGATCACAAGAAACAACCGCTAAGTGTGTGAGGAACTCAACATGAGATTCAAAGAAGTGTTCACAGAGGAGACAGAAGGGACTCCAGAAAGACAGAGAGGTGGGGTACACCACCAAGTGTTGGACACAATACATGCAACCGAGGAAGAAGTGAAGAGGCTGCTGAGTGAGCTAGATACCTCAAAGGCGACGGGGCCGGACATCTCTCCATGGGTCCTGAGAGAGGGAGCTGAGGCGCTATGTGTACCACTAACAACAATATTCAACACATCTATCGAAACAGGGAGACTACCTGAGGTATGGAAGACAGCAAACGTAGTCCCAATTTTTAAAAAAAGGAGACAGACATGAAGCACTAAACAACAGACCAGTGTCACTGACATGTATAGTATGCAAAGTCATGGAGAAGATTATCAGGAGAAGAGTGGTGGAGCACCTAGAAAGGAATGATCTTATCAACGACAGCCAACACGGTTTCAGGGACGGGAAATCCTGTGTCACAAACCTACTGGAGTTCTATGACAGGGTGACAGCAGTAAGACAAGAGAGAGAGAGGGGTGAGTATACTGCATTTTCTTGGACTGTAAGAAAGCGTTTGACACAGTTCCACACAAGAGATTAGTGCAAAAGCTGGAGGACCAGGCAGGGATAACAGTGAAGGCACTCCAGTGGATCAGGGAATACCTGTCAGGAAGACAGCAGCGAGTCATGGTACGTGGCGAGGTGTCAGAGTGGGCGCCGGTGACGAGTGGGGTTCCACAGGGGTCAGTCCTAGGACCGGTGCTGTTTCTGGTATTTGTGAACGACATGACGGAAGGAATAGCCTCCGAAGTGTCCCTGTTTGCAGATGATGTGAAGTTGATGAGAAGAATTCAATCGGAAGAGGACCAGGCAGAACTACAAAGGGATCTGGACAGGCTGCAGGACTGGTCCAGAAATTGGCTCCTGGAGTTCAACCCCACCAAATGCAAAGTCATGAAGATTGCGGAAGGGCAAAGAAGACCGCAGACGGAGTACAGTCTAGGGGGGCCAGATACTACAAACCTCACTCAAGGAAAAAGATCTTGGGGTGAGTATAACACCAGGCACATCTCCTGAGGCGCACATCAACCAAATAACTGCTGCAGCATACGGGCGCCTAGCAAACCTAAGAACAGCATTTCGACATCTTAATAAGGAATCGTTCAGAACACTGTAAATTGTATACGTTAGGCCCATACTGGAGTATGCAGCACCAGTTTGGAACCAACATCTAACCAAGCACATAAAGAAACTAGAGAAAGTGCAAAGGGGTGCTAAGTGCTAAGGGTTATGTCCTACGAGGAGAGGTTAAGGGAAATCGACCTGACGACACTGGAGGACAGGAGAGATAGGGAGGACATGATAACGACATATAAAATACTAAGAGGAATTGACAAGGACAAAGACAGAATGTTCCAGAGATGGGACACAACAACAAGGGGTCACAGTTGGAAGTTGAAGACTCAGATGAATCACAGGGATGTTAGGAAGTATTTCTTCAGTCATAGAGTGGTCAGGAAGTGGAATAGCTTGGGAAGTGATGTAGTGGAGGCAGGATCCATTCATAGCTTCAAGAAGAGGTATGATAAGGCTCATGGCGAAGGGAGAGTGACCAAGTATATACTATATATATAATATATATTATATATATATATATATATATATATATATATATATAATATATATATATATATATATATATATATATTTATTTCACACAAGTTCCTTAACGACACGTTGTTGTTATTATTATTATTATTATTGTTATTATTATTATAGGGAAGCGCTAAATCCGAAGCTATGTTACGGAGAAGCACTCAGGTTGGGTCCAAGGAAAGGACGGTTAGGTGAGGTTCCATTCCTAGGGGTCACAAGTCCCTCCTCCCCGCTGCTAAGAAACTTACCCTGATGGGCATCACTTTACAAAATGCAGAGAAATCAATACTGATTGGTTAGTTAATGAGGGGTTTAAAGCGTTAATGACACGAGGGTCATTAAGGCACCATCTAACATGTTCAACAACAGTCAACAATTCCTGAGAGACATTTACATCTGTACTCACCTATGTGTAGTGTGCAGTGTATAATGTGTGTAGTGTGTATAGTGTGTAGTGTAAAGTGTGTGTAGTGTATAGTGTGTAGTGTGTGTAGTGTGTATAGTGTGTAGTGTGTAGTGTGTATAGTGTGAGTAGTGTATAGTGTGTGTAGAGTGTAGTGTGTGTGTGTGTGTGTGTGTGTGTGTGTGTGTGTGTGTGTGTGTGTGTGTGTGTGTGTGTGTGTGTGTGTGTGTACTCACCTAATTATGGTTGCACGGGTCGAGACTCAGCTCCTGGCCCCGCCTCTTCGCTGTCCGCTACTGGATCTCTGCTCTCCCTGCTCCATGAGCTTTATCATATTTCGTCTTAAAACTATGTATGGTTCCTGCCTCCACTATATCTTTCTCTAGACTATTCCACTTCCTGACTACTCTGTGGCTGAAGAAATGCTTCCTAACATCCCTTTGACTCATCTGAGTCTTCAGCTTCCAGTTGTGTCCCCTTGTTTCTGTGTTCCCTCTCTGGAACATTCTGTCACTGTCTACCTTGTCGATTCCCCGCAGTATTTTGTATGTCGTTATCATGTCTCCTCTGACCTTCTTTCCTCCAGTGTTGTTAGTCCTATTTCCCTCAACCTTTCCTCATAGGACAGACCCCTGAGTTGTGGAACTAACCTTGTCGCAAACCTTTGCACTTTCTCTAGTTTCTTTACGTGCTTGACCAGGTGTGGGTTCCAGACTGGTGCTGCATATTCTAGTATGGGCCTGACGTACACGGTGTACAGTGTCTTGAACGATTCCTTGTTAAGGTAACGGAACGCTAATCTTAGGTTTGCCAGTCACCCATATGCTGCCGCAGTTATCTGGTTGATGTGTGTTTCCGGAGACGTGCTTGGCGTTATACTCACCCCAAGGTCTTTCTCCTTTGATGAGGTTTGTAGCCTTTGTCCACCTAGCCTGTACTCTGTCAGCGGTCTTCTTTGCCCTTCTCCGATCTTCATGACTTTGCATTTGGTGGGGTTAAATTCGAGAAGCCAGTTGCTAGACCAGATGTCAAGCTTGTCCAGGTCTCTTTGAAGTCCTGCTTGGTCTTCATCCGATGTGATTCTCCTCAATAATTTCACATTATCTGCGAACAGAGACACTTCTGAGTCTATCCCGTCCGTCATGTCATTCACATATACCAAGAATAGCACTGGTCCTAGGACTGACCCCTGCGGTACACCGCTCGTCACAGGCGCCCATTGTGATGCCTCATCACGCACCATAACCCGTTGTTGCCTCCCTGTGAGGTATTCCCTGATCCATTCCAGTGCCCTTCCTGTTATACACGCTTGGTCTTCCAACTTCTTTACTAATCTCATACGAGGAACTGTGTCGAAGGCCTTCCTGCAGTCCAGGAAAATGCAGTCAACCCACCCTTCTCTCTCTTGCCTTACCTCTGTTACTTTATCATAGAACTCCAGGAGGTTTGTTACACAGGATTTGCCTTCCCTGAATCTGTGCTGTCTGGCGTTGATTATCATGTTCTGCTCCAGATGCTCCACCATTCTTTCCCTGATGATTTTCTCCAAGACTTTGCACACTATAGACTTAAGTGACACCGGTCTATAGTTTAGTGCCTCTTTTCTGTCTCCTTTTTTAAAGATGAGGACTACGTTGGCCTTTTTCCATACCTCAGGTAGGTGCCCAGTTTCAAGGGATGTGTTGAATATTATGGTAAGTGGCACACTCAGAACCTCAGCTCCTTCCCGAAGGACCCACAGGGAGATATTGTAACTGCTTCACCTCCCCCTCAGTTGTGTGTATGCCCTCCAGCACTTGATACATCCCTTGTTGGTGACGCACCCCGTCCTGTCTACCCAGCTGCCTTCCTGCCTCCACTGTGAATACTTCCTTAAACCTCGAGTTGAGCTCCTCACCTACCTCTTGATCATTACTTGTGAGTTCCCCATCTTCTCTCCTCAGCCTTATCACCTGGTCCTTGACTGTTGTCTTCCTTCTGATGTGACTGTACATCATCACGCACCATGACCCGTTGTTGCCTCCCTGTGAGGTATTCCCTGATCCATTCCAGTGCCCTTCCTGTTATACACGCTTGGTCTTCCAACTTTTACTAACTCCATATGAGGAACTGTGTCGAAGGCCTTCCTGCAGTCCAGGAAATGCAATCAACCCACCCTTCTCTCTCTTGCCTTACCTCTGTTAGCTTTATCATAGAACTTCAGGAGGTTACACAGAATTTGCCTTCCCTGAATCCGTGCTACTGGCGTTGATTATCCTGCTCAGCTCGAGGTGCTCCACCATTCTTTTCCTGATGATTTTCTCCAAGACTTTGCACACTATACACGTAAGTGACACCGGTCTATAGTTTAGTGCCTCTTTCCTGTCTCTTTTTTTTTTTGTTGATAATTACGTTGTCTTTTACCATACGTCAGGTAGCTGCCCAGTTTCAAGGGATGTGTTGAATATTATGGTAAGTGGCACACTCAGAACC
>WNWK01029798.1:0-24064 GCA_009830355.1 Cherax destructor
AAAACCACCTACCTGACCCATAGTCAGGTCATCCCAATTAGCCCACCTAGGTAATTTCTCAGCCCCATGAAGTCGGCTACACGAAAGTCTGGAACTGAGACTTGATTGCAGTTACCTGGGTAATTCCATGATATATTAAAACTAAGTGATTTGTGATCGCTTTCCCAAGCTCTTCATTAACCTCAAGATTATTAATTAGTGATTCTTTGTTAGCAAGAACCAAATCAACAAGTTGCTACCTCTAGTTGGTTCTGTCACAAACTGTTTTAAAAAACAATCCTGAACCGTATCAAGAAAGTCACTAGACTCAAGATTACCTGTCACATTGTTCCAATCAATGTGTCTAAAGTTAAAATCTCCCATTAACACAACATTTTCATATCTAGACGCCTTATGAATTTCGTCCCTAGGCAGCTTACTGCGCTCCTATCAGGCTTGGGGTCTGTAAATCACACCCAAAATTAATTTTCACGACCCTCGAGAAACTGTAGCCAAACAGATTCTGTGTCAGCTGTTTCTAATCTTATATCTTGTCTAACACAACAATTTAAATTATCTCTGACATACATCGCCACTCCACCACCCTTCCTGTTGACCCTATCAGTGTGGAATAGTTTGTAACCCTGAATGTTGATGGTTGTATTTTGTGATAACCGTTTTGTAACAAAGTATCATTTTGTTTGTGTTTTGTATAATTTCTGTTTTAAATAAAATAAATAAAAAAAAAAACTTGTTCAAGTGTTCAAGTGTGGGCATCATACTGGGATCTCATACTTGTCCAAGTGTTCAAGTGTGGGCATCATACTGGGATCTCATAATTGTTCAAGTGTGGGCATCATACTTGTGCTCACCTAGTTGTGGTTGCAGGGGTCGAGTCACAGCTCCTGGCCCCGCCTCTTCACTGGCCGCTACTGGGTCACTCTCCCTGCGCCATGAGCTTTATCATACCTCTGCTTAAAGCTATGTATGGAGCCTGCCTCCACTACATCGCTTCTTAAACTATTCCACTTCTCGACCACTCTGTGACTGAAGAAATACTTCCTAACATCTCTGTGATTTATCTGAGTCTTCAACTTCCAACTGTGTCCCCTTGTTGCTGTGTCCCATCTCTGGAACATTCTGTCTCTGTCCACTTTGTCAATTCTTCTCAGTATCTTATATGTTATCATGTCCCCCCTATCTCTCCTGTCCTCCAGTGTCATCAGGTCGATTTCCCTTAACCTCTCCTCGTAGGACATACCCCTTAGCTCCGGGACTAGTCTTGTTGCAAACCTTTGCACTTTCTCGAGCTTCTTCAAGTGCTTGGCTAGGTGTGGGTTCCAAACTGGTGCTGCATACTCCAGTATGGGCCTAACGTACACAGTGTACAGGGTCCTGAACGATTCTTTATTAAGATGTCGAAATGCTGTTCTTAGGTTTGCTAGGCGCCCATATGCTGCAACAGTTATTTGGTTGATGTGCGCCTCAGGAGATGTTCCTGGTGTTATACTCACCCCAAGATCTTTTTCCTTGATTGAGATTTGCAGTCTCTGGCCCCCTAGACTGTACTCCGTCTGCGGTCTTCTTTGCCCTTCCCCAATCTTCATGACTTTGCACTTGGTGGGGTTGAACTCCAGGAGCCAATTGCTGGACCAGGCTTGCAGCCTGTCCAGATCCCTTTGTAGTTCTGCCTGGTCCTCGTCCGATTGAATTCTTCTCATCAACTTCACATCTGCAAACAGGGACACTTCGGAGTCTATTCCTTCCGTCATGTCGTTCACAAATACCAGAAACAGCACTGGTCCCAGGACTGACCCCTGTGGAACCTCGTTCATCACCGGCGCCCACTCTGACTCGCTGCTGTCTTCCTGACAGGTATTCCCTGATCCATTGTAGTGCCTACCCTGTTACCCCTGCCTGGTCCTCCAGCTTCTGCACTAATCTCTTGTGTAGAACTGTGTCAAACGCCTTCTTACAATCCAAGAATATGCAGTCTACCCACCCCTTTCTCTCTTGTCTTATTGCTGTCACCCTGTCATAAAACTCCAGTAGGTTTGTGACACAGGATTTCCCGTCCCTGAAACCGTGTAGGCCGTCGTTGATAAGCTCATTCCTTTGTAGGTGCTCAACCACTCTTCTTCTGACTATCTTCTCCATGACCTTGCATACTATACATGTCAGTGACACTGGTCTGTAGTTTAGTGCTACGTTCCTGTCTCCTTTTTTAAAAATTGGAACTACATTTGCTGTCTTCCATACCTCAGGTAGTTGCCCTGTTTCGATAGATGTGTTGAAGATCGTTGTTAGGGGTACACATAGCTCTTCTGCTCCCTCTCTTAGGACCCATGGAAAGATGTTATCCGGCCCCATCGCCTTTGAGGTATCTAGCTCGCTTCCTCCTCAGTTGTGAGTATTGTGTCCAGCACTTGATGGTGTACCCTACCTCTTCTCCTTTCTGGAGGCCCTTCTATCTCCTCTGTGAACACCTGTTTGAATCTCATGTTGAGCTCCTCACACACTTCACGGTCATTTCTTGTGACCTCCCCTCCTACCTTCCTCAGTCTGATCACCTGGTCCTTGACTGTTCTCCTTCTGATGTGGCTGTACAGCAGCTTTGGGTCAGATTTGGCTTTCGCTGCTATCTCATTCTCATAATGTCTTTGGGCCTCCCTTCTGATATGTGCATATTCATTTCTGGCTTTACGACTGCTCTCCTTATTCTCCAGGGTTCTTTGCCTTCTGTACCTCTTCCATTCTCTTGCACACTTGGTTTTGGCTTCCCTGCACCTTTGGGTGAACCATGGGCTCATCCTGTCTTTTTTGCTTCTCCTGTTACCCTTGGGTATAAACCTCTCCTCAGCTTCCTTGCAAATTGTTGTCATATATTCCATCATCTCGTCTACTGACTTCCCTGCCATCTCTCTGTCCCACTGAACTCCGTGCAGGAAGTTCCTCATGCCCACATAGTCACCTTTCTTGTAGTTTGGCTTCATTCGTGCAGCCCTTCCTACTTCCCTCTCCACTTGTAACTCTACTATGTATTCGAAACTTAGAACCATATGATCACTGGCCCCAAGGGGGCTTTCATGTATGATGTCCTCAATATCTGCACTACTCAGGCTGAATACTAGGTCCAGTCTCGCTGGTTCGTCCTCTCCTCTCTCTCTCTCTGGTAGTGTCCCTTACGTGTTGGTACATAAGATTTTCCAGTACCACCTCCAGCATCTTAGCCCTCCACGTTTCTTGGCCCCCATGTTGCTCTAAGTTCTCCCAATCAATTTCCTTATGGTTGAAGTCACCCATGATCAGTAGCTTCGCCCTGCTCGCACAAGCTCTTCTGGCCACTTCTGCCAGTGTGTCAATCATCGCTCTGTTACTCTCATCATACTCTTGCCTTGGCCTCCTGCTGTTCTGTGGTGGGTTATACATCACTGCAATTACCACCTTGGGACCTCCAGACTGTAGCATCCCTACTATGTAATCCCCAGCTTCTCCTCTGTCTCCTCTCTCCAGCTCGTCAAAATCCCATCGGTTTTTGATCGGCAATGACACTCCTCCACCCCCTCTGTTCCCTCTGTCTTTCCTTAGGATCTGGTATCCCATTGGAAAAATGGCATCTGTTATCATACCTGTGAGCTTGGTTTCTGTGAGAGCTATTATGTCCGGTGATGCCTCTTTGACTCTTTCGTGCCACTCCTCCCCCTTATTTGTTATTCCATCAGCATTGGTGTACCATACCTTCAGTTTCCTCTCTAATACTGTGTTTTGGGGGTCTGTGAGGGTGGGGGACCTGGCGGTGTACTGTGGGATTCTATAGTGGAGTGTTGGGTGGGGGCTGTGAGTATGGGTTGTAGTTTGTGTAGGGATAGTGTGCTTGGTTGTTGGGTGTTTGGGATGGTTCTGTGTGTGCATGTTCTTGTTGCTCCGCCCTGCTCTGGTTGTCCTCTACTGATTCTGTCCTTGACTCTCCTCCTTGCTCCTTTCGCCTTTGGCCCTCTTCCTCAGCTGTTGTCATTCTGTTTTTGTTCTGTCCCGGTCTAGGAACACCCTCCTGTATTCTTCCGTTTCCTTCAATCACGGTTTCTCCTGGAGGATTCTGTCCCTCTCTGTTTTTTCTGCCCTGAGAATCAGCCTGAGCGGTCATTTTCTTCCCTTCGAGTACCCCCATATTCTCTGAAAATTCACAATCTCGGACATGTCTTCTTTACCTATTTCTTTGAGTATGCTCTCAATCTCCTTTATTTCTGCCTGCCGTCTTTCAGTGTGTGTCCTTCCCTCTCTCTCCTTCAGCCCATGAATAAACACTGCCCATTGCCTTTCCCCTGCAGCTCAGGTTTCTGTTTCTCCCTTCTTTTTTATCCTGTCGCTCTTGGTGGCATGATCGTTCCTATGCATTTGCCCTATTCCCCTCTCCACCTGCTCTCAGCTGCTCACCCCTTTCGCTCCTTGGCCTGCTTGGAGACAGATACGGCCAGAGCGTAGTTATATCTCCTTCCTTCCCGATGGGCCCCCTTGATGCTGTGTCTTTACTGGTCAATACCCCTGTAACCTGCTTCAGCCTGTTTACCTCATCTCTAAGCCCCTTATCCTGGCTACTGCATCTTCAGCTTGCGACTCCCAATTCTTCTTCTCCTCCTCCAACCTCTTTTCCAGTTTCACAGAAAGCTCTCTCTCCATTTTTGCAGAAAGTTCTCCTAGTTTTCTTTCCCACTCTTGTTCCATCATTTTGCACTGCTCTTCCATCCATTCTTCCTTACCAGAGCCATTCTCCTCTGGTCCCTGGGTCCTGTGAGTCCCTACCACCATTTTTTTTGGGGGGTAGTGAAAGAGGAAGGGGAGAGGTAGAGAAAGAGAGAGAGGGGGGTTTAGGAGACTAGAGAGAGAAGGGAAACAGATAGAGATGGGGAGAGAGAGAGAGGATTTGGGGACTAGAGGGTGAAGGGGGAGGGAAGGGTGGGAAGGAGAGATATGCAGAGGTGTGGAGAGAGAGAGAGGATTTGGGGACTAAGAGAAGGGGGAGGGAAGGGTAGAGAAAAGATATAAGAAGAGAGGAGAGATGGGTGGGAGGGAGAGATGGGGAGAGGGAGGAGGGAGAGAGAGGTTTGGGGACTAGAGGGAGAAGGGGAGGGAAGGGTGGAGGAGAGATATTCAGAGGTGGGGGAGAGAGAGAGAGAGAGAAGGGTAGATAAAAAGATATAAGAAGAGAGGGAGAGATGGGTGGGAGGGAGAGATGGGGAGAGGGAGAGAGATGGGGAGAGAGAGAGGATTTGGGGACTAGAGGGAGAAGGGGGAGGGAAGGGTGGAGAGAGATATTCAGAGGTGGGAGAGAGAGAGAGAGAGAGAGAGAGAGAGAGAGAGAGAGAGAGAGAGAAGAGAGAGAGAGAGAGAGAGAGAGAGAGAAAGAAGAGAGAGGATTGGGGAGAAGAAGGGGGGGAAGGGTAGGGAGAGATGAAGAGAGGAGAGAGGGAGGGAGGAGATGGGGGAGAGAGGGGAGGGGAGATGGGAGAGAGAGAGTGAGGGGAGAGGGAGAGAGAGAGAGGGGAGAAGAGAGATAGGTGGAGAGAGAGGAGGTGGGGAGAGAGAGAGTAGGGAGAGAGAGATAGGGAGATAGTGTGGTGAGATAGTGTGAGTGTGTGAGAGGGAGAG
The DNA here is from genome assembly GCA_009830355.1 of Cherax destructor. Classification (NCBI taxonomy): domain Eukaryota; kingdom Metazoa; phylum Arthropoda; class Malacostraca; order Decapoda; family Parastacidae; genus Cherax; species Cherax destructor. The sequence continues at coordinate 5,626 of WNWK01029798.1, forward strand.
ATTGAATGTGAGGTGTGTGAGTGTGAGAGTGAGAGTGTAAGAGAGGGGTGAGAGTGTAAGGGGAGGATGGGAGAGTGAGTCAGGGGGCAAGGGAGGTGGGAGGCAGAGTGAGAGGTAGAGTGAGAGTGTAGGGAAGTGGGTGGGTGGAAGAGCGGAAAGGTTTGGGAGGGGAAGAGGAAAGGGGGATGAGTAGGGGAGGTGATAGAGGCATGGGTATGGTGGTGGGGGCTGTGTACCCACGTGAGTCGTTATGTATGCTACTGTCCTTATGTACCACGTATGTACTGCTAATGTACCCAATCCCTTGGTTTCCTTGTCGCTGTCTATGTGTGCTTAAAATTGCTATCAGTTGAATTATTATTGTATGTATGGATTATTATTGTATGTATTGTGTGTGTATATGGTTTAAGAGGGAGATAGAGAGGGTGTCATATCAGCTTTCAGAAGGTGTGAAACCCTTGTGCGTGTGTTTGTATGCCCCGCATCTATGTTTGTGTCCCAGAAAATACTCCTCACTTCTATTTACTAATACTTATATTTATATTTACATATATTTACTAATACTAGTAAATCTAAAAATATTGATACTCTACTCAGCTCTACAGTGCCTGAACCTGTGTGTGTGTGTGTGTGTGTTTGATGTTCCTCACTAGTTTCCCTCACATTCATCAATCCTATCTCCACCTTATCAATGTTGTTTTTACTCTAATTCAGGTAATAGCTGGCAGGAGTGAGTGACCCTTAGCTACCAGTGTCAGAGACCAGTACTTCTGACACAACATGCAACCAAACTAGGCGAGTGTACTTGCGGCTGGCAGTGGTGGTGGACAAGTTGCTGCTTCTGCCTCCTTGTTGTTGTACTGCATTGACCTCTAAGACTTTCTTCGAAATCCTTCACCCATGATAAAGTATATCCATTTACACTCATACACCACACGTTCCTCAAGTATTTTCACTTTTCACTTTTGTAAATTACTCTTCACTTTTGGTACGTTACACTTATTTATAATGACACCCAACCTGCTATGACGTCACCACTTCCTGGAGGAGGCCTACTGCCTGCCACCTTCCCTGGTTATATATTTTTGTTTTTGTTTTTTGTTTTCTTCGTTTTCTTGTTAACTTCATTATCTCGCTGTATGCTACCCACATTTTGCTTGTTAACAAACCTCTCTTAACTCTTGACCTTTGTTTAAGTGTTCAAGTGTGGGCATCATAGTGGGATCTCATACTTGTCCAAGTGTTCAAGTGTGGGCATCATACTGGCATCTCATACTTGTCCAAGTATTCAAGTGAGGGCATCATACTTGGATCTCATACTTGTCCAAGTGTTGGCATCATACTGGGATCTCATACTTGTTCAAGTGTTCAAGTGTGGGCATCATAGTTTGATCTCATACTTGTCCAAGTGTTCAAGTGTGGGCATCATACTTGGATCTCATACTTGTTCAAGTGTGGGCATCATACTGGGATCTCATACTTGTTCAAGTGTTGGCATCATACTGGGATATCATACTTGTCCAAGTGTTCAAGTGTGAGCATCATACTTGGATCTCATACTTGTTCAAGTGTGGGCATCATACTGGGATATCATACTTGTTCAAGTGTGGGCATCATACTGGGATATCATACTTGTTAAAGTGTGGGCATCATACTGGGATATCATACTTGTTCAAGTGTGGGCATCATACTGGGATATCATACTTGTTCAAGTGTGGGCATCATACTGGGATATCATACTTGTTCAAGTGTGGGCATCATGCTGGGATATCATACTTGTTCAAGTGTGGGCATCATACTGGGATATCATACTTTTTCAAGTGTGGGCATCATACTGGGTTATCATACTTGTTCAAGTGTGGGCATCATACTGGGATATCATACATGTTCAAGTGTGGGCATCATACTGGGATATCATACTTGTCCAAGTGTTCAAGTGTGGGCATCATACTGGGATCTCATACTTGTTTAAGTGTTCAAGTGTTGGCATCATAGTGGGATCTCATACTTGTTTAAGTGTTCAAGTGTTGGCATCATACTGGGATCTCATACTTGTCCAAGTGTTCAAGTGTGGGCATCATACTGGGATATCATAGTCAATGTTTACCTCTACCTAATTCATAATAAGGTTCTAAAGGATTCTTTTATTAAAGTTCCAGACTGTTATTCAGATGTTTGTTAATACTGTATATGACGTTGGTGTACACTATATGTACTGATAAGTTTAGTGTAATATTCACCACAAGTTTTTGTTTACTCTCTGATTGTTGTTGTTTTCATCCGCCATCTTGTAATATATATCTGGTCTGTTATCTCCGCCTCTAATATACATTTCATATTATTTGTTTGTGTTGACCTTAAGAATCAACATTTGTAGTGTGTTAAGGTCACCCTTTAGTTTATCACTCCCCTCTACTGTTAGTGTAATTATTATTTTTAGTTTTATATCATCACTGAACACTAACATATAGGACTCAGTCCTCCCTCGTAGGTCATTCAAGAATATTAGTAACAGTAGTGGTCCTAATACTGATCCTTTTAGAACCCCACTTATTACTTTCATTCTAATGTGTCATCACTTACTGTTACTCTGCCTTCACTCATTCTGAAGTGTCTACTTACTTCACCCTCATCTTGAATGTCACCACTTCTGTACTCTGCCTTCACTCATTCTCTACTGCTTCACCTACTGAAACACTCTGCCTCTTATACTTGCTTATTCTTTTATTACTAATCTCTGGCGTAGTACTGAAACAAATGTATTCCTGGAGTATAAGAAAATGACGTCCTGCCAACCATGTGTGTGTGTGAGTGTGTACTCACCTAGTTGTGGTTGCAGGGGACGATTCACAGCTCCTGGCCCCGTCTCTTCACTGGTCGCTACTAGGTAACTCTTCCTGCTCCATGAGCTTTATAATACCTCTTGTTAAAGCCATGTATGGATCCTGCCTCCAGTACATCACTTCCCAGACTATTCCACTTTCAGACAACTCTATGATGGAAGAAATATTTCCTAACATCCTTGTGAAACATCTGAGTCTTCAACTTCTAATTGTAATTCCTTGTTGTTGTGTCCCATCTCTGGAACATCCTGTCTCTCTCCACCTTGTCAATTCCTCTCAGTATTTTAAATGTCGTTATCATATCCTCCCTATCTCTACTGTCCTCCAGTGTCGTCAGGTTGATTTCCTTTAACCTCTCCTCGTAGGACATGCCCCTTAGCTCCGGGACTAGTCTTGTTGCAAACCTTTGCACTTACTCTAATTTCCTTGCACGCTTGGCTAGGTGTTGGTTCCAAACTGGTGTTGCATACTCCAATTTAGGCCTGATATACACAGTGTACAGGGTCCTGAACGATTCCTAATTGAGATGTTGGAATGTTGTTCTTAATTTTGCTAGGCGCCCATATGCTGCAGCAGTTATTTGGTTGATGTGCGCCTCAGATGTGCCCGGTATTATACTCACCCCAAGATCCTTTTTCTTGAGTGAGGTTTGTAGTCTCAAGCCCCCTAGACTGTATTCTGTCTGCAGTCTTCTTTACCCCTCCCCAATCTTCATAACTTTGCACTTGGTGGGGTTGAACTTCAGGAGCCAGTTTCAGGACCAGGCCTGCAGCCTCTCCATATCCCTTTGTAGTTCTTCATGGTCCTCGTCCGATTGAATTCTCATCAACTTCACGTCATCTGCAAACAGGGACACTTCTGAGTCTATTCCGTCATGTCGTTCACAAATACCAGAAACAGCACCGGTCCTAGGACTGACCCCTGTGGAACCCCAGTCGTCACAGGCGCCCACTCTGACACTTCGTCACGTACAATGACTTGCTGATGTCTTCCCGAAAGGTATCATATCCATTACAGTGCCTTCCCTGTTATATCTGCCTGGTCCTCTAGCTTATACACTAATCTCTTGTGTGGAACTGTTTCAAAAGCCTTCTTACAGTCCAAGAAAACGCAATCTACCCATCCCTCTCTTGTCTTACTGCTGTCACCCTGTCATATAACTCCAGACGGTTTGTGACACAGGATTTTTCCATCCCTGAAACCGTGCTGATTGTCGTTGATGAGCTCATTCCTTTCTAAGTGCTCGACAACTCTTCTGCTGATAATCTTCTCCATGACTCTGAATACAATACACGTCAGTGACACTGGTCTGTAGTACAATGCTCCGTGTCTGTCTCCTTTTTTTTAAAATTGGGACTACGTTTGCTGTCTGTTAGTGTCACACAACACCTCTGCTCCCTCTTTCAGGACCCATTGAGAGATGTTATCCGGCCCCATCGCCTTTGAGGTATCTAGCTCGCTTAGCAGCCTCTTCACTTCTTCCTCAGTTGTATGTACTGTGTCCATCACTTGATGGTGTACTCCATCTTTCCGTCTTTTCGGAGACCCTTCTGTCTCCTCTGTGTACTCACCTATTTGTACTCACTCACCTATTTGTGGTTGCAGGGGTCGAGACTCAGCTCCTGGCCCCGCCTCTTCACTGACTGCTACAAGGTTCTCTCTCTCCCCGCTCCATGAGCTTTATCATACCTCGTCTTAAAGCTATGTATGGTTCCTGCCTCCACTACCTCACTTGCCAAACTATTTCACTTCCTGACAACTCTGTGACTGAAGAAATGCTTCCTAACATTCCTTTGACTCATCTGAGTTTTCAACTTCCAATTGTGACCTATTGTGTCTGTGTCCCATTTCTAGAACATCCTGTCTCTGTCCATATTATCTATTCCTCGCAGTATTTTCTATGTTGTTATCATGTCTTCCCTAACCCTCCTGGACTCCAGTGTCGTCAGACCGATTTCCCTTAACCTTTCTTCGTAGGACATTTTCCTTAGCTCTGGAACAAGCCTTGTCGCAAATCTTTGCACTTTCTCTAATTTCTTGATGTGCCTGACCAGGGTGTGGGTTAAAATCTGGTGCTACATACTCCAGTATGGGCCTGACGTACACGGTGTACAGTGTCTTGAACGATTCCTTACTGAGGTATCGGAACGCTATTCTCAGGTTTGCCAAGCGCCCATATACTGCAGCAGTTATCTGGTTGATGTGCGCTTCCGGAGACGTGCTCGGTGTTATACTCTCCAAGATCTTTTTCCGTGAGTGAAGTTTGCAGTCTTTGGCCACCTAGCTTATACTCTGTCTGTGGTCTTCTTTGCCCTACCTGGTGGACCAGGTGTCTAGCCTGTACAGGTCGCTTTGTATCCCTGCCTGATCCTCATCTGATTTTATTCTTCTCATTAACTTCACATTGTCTGCAAACAGGGATGCTTCTGCTTCTATTCCTGCAGTCATGTCATTCACATATACCAAGAACAGCACTGGTCCTAGGACTGACCCCTGTGGAACCCCGCTCGTCACAGGGTCCCATTGTGGTACCTCATCTCGTACCTTGACTGGGTGTTGCCTCCCTGTCAGGTATTCTCTGATCCTTCCTGTTATATGTGCCGGATCCTGTAGCTTCTGCACTAATCTTCTTTGGGGAACTGTGTCAAACGCCTTCTTACAATCCAAGAAAATGCAGTCAACCCACCCCTCTCCTTCGTGTCTTACTTCTGTTACCTTTTCGTAAAACTCCAGAAAGTTTGTGACAGGATTTGCCTTCCCTTAATCCGTGCTGGTTGTCCTTTATAATTTTGTTCCGTTCCAGTTGCTCTACCACTCTCATGATAATCTTCTCCATGACTTTGCATAAAATACACGTCAGTGACACTGGTCTATAGTTTAGTGCCTCGTTTCTGTCTCCTTTCTTAAAAATGGGAACTACATTTGCCGTCTTCCATACCTCAGGTAGTTGCCCAGTTTCCAGGGATGTCTTGAATATTGTTGTTAGTGGCACACACAGCATCTCTGCTCCCTCTCTAAGAACTCACAGAGAGATGTTGTCCGGTCCCATCGCCTTTGAGGTATCAAGGTCACTTAGCTTCTTCACCTCCTCCTCAGTTGTGTGTATGTCATCCAACACTTGGTATATTCCTTGTTGGTGTCCCCCTCTGTTCTGTCTTCCCAGAGTCCTTCCTGTCTCCACTGTAAATTCTTCCTTAAATCTCGTGTTGAGCTCCTCACAAACCTCTTGATCGTTTCTTGTGAACTCCCCACCTTCTTTCCTCAGCCTGATCACCTGGTCTTTGACTGTTGTATTTCTCCTAATGTGGTTATACATCAGTTTCGGGTCAGACTTGAGTGTGTGTGTGTGTGTGTGTGTACTCACCTAATTGTGGTTGCAGGGGTCGAGACTCAGCTCCTGGCCCCGCCTCTTCGCTGTCCTCTACTGGGTCTCTGCTCTCCCTGCTCCATGAGCTTTATCATATCTTGTCTTAAAACTATGTATGGTTCCCGCCTCCACTATATCGTTCGTTATTATTATTATTATTATAATCAAATAGAAGCGCTAAACCACAGGGGTTATAAAGGCTGATATCGTTCGTTAGACTATTCCACTTCCTGACTACTCTATGGCTGAAGAAATGCTTCCTAACATCTTTTTGACCCATCTGAGTCTTCAGCTTCCAGTTGTGTCCCCTTGTTTCTGTGTTCCCTCTCTGGAACATCCTGTCACTATCTACCTTGTCGATTAACCACATTATTTTGTATGTCGTTATCATGTCTCCTCTAACCCTTCTGTCCTACAGTGTTGTTAGTCCTATTTCCCTCAACCTTTCTTCATAGGACAGTCCCTGAGTTGTGGCACTAACCTTGTCTCAAACCTTTGCACTTTCTCTAATTTTTTGACGTGCTTGACCAGGTGTGGGTTCCAGACTGGTGCTGCATACTCTAGTATGGGCCTGACGTACACAGTGTACAGTGTCTTGAACGATTCTTTGTTAAGGTAACGGAACGCTAATCTTAGGTTTGCCAGTCGCCCATATCTGGTTGATGTGTGTTTCCGGAGACGTGCTTGGGGTTATACTCACCCCAAGGTCTTTCTCCTTTAACAAGGTTTGTAGTCTTTGTCCACCTAGCCTGTACTCTGTCATCGGTCTTCTTTGCCCTTCTTCGATCTTCATGACTTTGCATTTGGTGGGATTAAATTCGAGAAGCCAGTTACTAGACCAGATGTCAAGCTTGTCCAGGTTAATTTGAAGTCCTGCTTGGTCTTCATCCGATGTGATTATCCTCATTAATTTCACATCATCTGCGAACAGAGACACTTCTGAGTCTATCCCGTCCGTCATGTCATTCACATATACCAAGAATAGCACTGGTCCTAGGACTGACCCCTGCGGTACACCGCTCATCACAGGCGCCCACTGTGATACCTCATCACGCACCATGACCCGTTGTTGTCTCCCTGTGAGGAATTCCCTGATCCATTCCAGTGCCCTTCCTGTTATACACGCTTGTGTACTCACCTAATTGTGGTTGCAGCGGTCGAGACTCAGCTCCTGGCATGTGTGTGTGTGTGTACTCACCTAATTTTGGTTGCAGGGGGCGAGACTCAGCTCTTAGGGGCCCCTGCACGAAATGACTCGACTTTTTTATTTGTTTACCAATAAAAGGAGTTGTGACGACGTTTCAATAAAATCGGCCAAAAAACAAATGAACCACGCAAGATTTACTGAAAATTCCTAAAAGTTCCACTTAGGAGAGATGTAGTCCGAAGTGGTAGTTGGGAAAGTTGTTTTGACACTTTCTGCTGATAGAACACTTCTAAGTCCATCGTGTAGCGTGTACCAATTCTGTAATAAAAGCTTATATTCATTCTAAAAAAAATAGAGTTTGTAGGTTGCTTGACATTTAGCAAAATATCGGACTTTTATCCCCACACAAATCTGAAAATATTTGGGATACTTCAAAAAGAAACACGCTATCTTGTAAAGCAGTCATTCTTCTATGTTTATTGTGACAATCACGTCAATTCTTTCATTATTAATCATTTACTGCGCGGCACCCCGAGTAGCCAGAAAAAAAAAAAAATCCCGAAAAAATACTTGTTTTTTCCACTGTTTTCATCATATACGAGTGTCTACTACAGTTTACCATCGCCAGATCCGTTTTCTCTCACACCAGGATGTGAGAATGAGAAGAATTAATCTTTAAGGACGATTTTACCCTCCCACTACCAGCCGATAGACCGTCATATTATGCCACATAATATTTATTCTGGTGTGTTTTTTCTGTTTCTATACTATTAATATGTTGCCTTATGTCATAATAGATCAATTGTAGTAAGTAAATAAACATTATTATTGATATTAGCGTAAGAAAAGAACAATTTGTTGGCTGGTGTGGGCTGGCCGCTACATCGTAATTTATGGCCTGTCAGCACTTCTTATCCGAGAGGGCCAGAGAAGGCTTCTGATTGGTTCTCAGGCCATATTAGCCCCGCCCACTCTCCTATGCTCTCAAATGGTGAATTTGTATTATCTACCTGGAAAGAATTCCAGGGGTCAACGCCCCCGCGGCCCGGTCTGTGACCAGGCCTCCTGTTGGACCAGAGCCTGATCAACCAGGCTGTTACTGCTGGCCGCACGCAGTCCAACGTACGAACCACAACCTGGCTGATCAGGTACCGACTTGAGGTGCCTGTCCAGTGCCTGCTTGAAGACAGCCAGGGGTTTGTTGGTAATCCCCCTGATGTATGCTGGGAGGCAGTTGAACAATCTTGGGCCCCTGACACTTATTGTGTTGTCCCTCAACGTGCTAGTGGCACCCTGCTCTTCATTGGGGGATGTTACATCGCCTGCCGAGTCTTTTGCTTTCGTAGGGAGTGATTTTTGTGTGCAAGTTTGGTACTAAGCCCTCGAGAATTTTCCATGTGTATATAATAATGTATCTCTCCCGCCTGCGTTCTAGAGAGTACAGGTTTAGGAACTTCAAGCGTTCCCAGTAGTTGAGGTGGTTTATCGCACTTATGCGTGCGGTGAAGGTTCTCTGCACATTTTCAAGGTCAGCACTTTCACCCGCCTTGAAAGGTGCCGTTAGTGTGCAGCAGGGGTCGAGACTCAGCTCCTGGCCCCGCCTCTTCACTGACTGCTACAAGGTTCTCTCTCTCCCCGCTACATGAGCTTTATCATACCTCGTCTTAAAGCTATATATGGTTCCTGTCCCCACTACATCACTTGCTAGACTATTCCACTTCCTGACTATTCTATGGCTGAAGAAATACTTCCTGTCATCCCTTTGACTCATCTGAGTCTTTAACTTCCAATTGTGACCCCTTGTTTCGGTGTCCTCTCTCTGGAATATTCTGTCTCTATCTACCTTGACTATTCCATGCAGTATTTTGTATGTCATAATCATGTCTCCCCTAACCCTCCTGTCCTTCAGTGTTGTCAGGCCGATTTCCCTTAACCTTTCTTCGTAGGACATTCCCCTTAGCTCTGGAACTAACCTTGTTGCAAACCGTTTCACTTTCACTAACTACTTGACGTGTTTGACCAGGTATGGGTTCCATGACCTGTTGTTGCCTCCCTGTTAGGTATTCTCTGATCCATTGCAGTGCCCTTTCTGTTATACACGCCTGATCCTCTAACTTCTGCACTAATCTCTTGTGAGGAACTGTGTCGAAGGCCTTCCTGCAGTACAAGAAAATGCAGTCAACCCACCTCTCTCGTGTCTTACTTCTGTTACTTTGTCATAGAACTCCAGAAGGTTTGTGACAGAGGATTTACTTTCCATAAATCCGTGCTGGTTTTCGTTTATAATCTTGTGCCGTTCCAGGTGCTCCCCCATTCTCCTCCTGATAATCTTCTCCATGACTTTGCACACTATACACGTAAGTGACACTGGTCTATAGATTAATTCCTCGTTTCTGTCTCCTTTCTTAAAAATTGTAACTACATTTGCCTTCTTTCATACCTCAGGTAGCTGCCCAGTTTCAAGGGATGTGTTGAATATTATGGTTAGTGGCACACACAGCATCTCTGCTCCCTCTCTAAGGACCCACGGGAGATGTTGTCCGGTCCCATCGCATTTGAGGTATCAAGGTCACTGAGCAATTTCTTCACCTTCTTCTCAGTTGTGTGTGTCGTCCAACACTTGGTATTTTCCTTGTTGGTGTCCCACTCTGTACTGTCTTCCCACAGTCCTTCCTGCCTCCACTGTAAATACCTCCTTAAATCTCGTGTTGAGCTTTTCACAAACCTCTTGATCGTTTCTTGTGAGTTCCCCATCTTCTTTCCTCAGCCTGATTACCTGGTCTTTGACTGTTGTCTTCCTCCTAATGTGACTATACAGCAGTTTCGGGTCAGACTTGACTTTCGATGCTATGTCATTTTCGTACTGTCGCTGGGCCTCCCTCCTTATCTGTGCAGACTCGTTTCTGGCTCTATGACTAATCTCTTTATTTTCCTGTGTCCTTTGCCTTCTGTACTTTTTCCATTTTCTAGCGCACTTAGTCTTTGCCTCCCTGCATCTTCAGGTAAACCAAGGGCTCGTTCTGGCCTTCCCATTATTTCTGTTGCCCTTGGGAACAAACCTTTCCTCTGCTTCCTTGCATTTTGTTGTTACATATTCCATCATTTCGTTTACTGACTTTCCTTCCATGTCTCTGTCCCACTGAACCTCCTGCAGGAAGTTCCTCATACCCGTGTAGTCCCCTCGTTTATAGTTTGGCTTTTCCCTTTCAGCTCCTGTTTCCCTCTCCACTTGTAATTCTACTATGTACTCAAAGCTCAGGACCATATGGTCACTGGCTCCCAGGGGCCTCTCATATGTGATGTCCTCAATGTCTGAGCTGCTCAGGGTGAACACAAGGTCCAGCCTTGCTGGTTCGTCCTCTCCTCTCTCTCTGGTAGTGTCCCTGACATGTTGGTGCATAAGGTGTTCCAGTACCACATCCATCATCTTAACTCTCCATGTTTCAGGACCCCCATGTGGCTCCAGATTGTCCCAATCGATCTCCCTGTGGTTGAAGTCGTTCATAACCAGTAATTTTGCTCTGCTCGAGTGAACTCTTCTTGCCATCTCAGCCATTGTGTCCACCATAGCTCTGCTGCTCTCTTCATATTTTTATCTTGGCCTCCTGCAGTTCTGTGGTGGGTTATACATCACTGCAATGGTTAACTTATGTTCCCCAGACTGAATTGTACCTACTATGTAGTCCCTTTCACTAATCGCATCCATGCCTTCCATTTCCTCAAATCGTCGGTTTCTCAGGTTGAAATTTGAATTGTTATAGTCCAATCTTTCAAATTTGTTCAGAACCCTATAAATTAACATTCACTTTGGGTGGAAAGTTCCTGGCTTCATCAGTCAAAGGAAGTGTAGAGTAGAGTTGGAATCTCCTCGCCGTCGTGTGTTCAGTCCATCAATCTGGAATCTGCATTTGAGTGGCTATATCGTAGTGGTATAGAGCGGCGGTCTGTGACCATCCACTATCGAGCTCGTCATGTTTGCCACTGTGGTGGTTATACGTACTGCAATAACAGTCCCCAACTATTGTCTATATGTGTCCTCAATCTTATAATCTGGTGGGTTCTCTGTAACCCATTCATCTCTTTCTATCTTTCCTCAGGATCTGATATCCTGGTGGGAAGATAGCATCTGTTTGCCTCATTGAGTTCGTTTCAGTGACTGCTATGATGTCTGGGACTTCTCATTGATTCTTCATTCCACGCGTTCGTGTACCAAACCTTCAACTTCGTTTCTAAATCTGTGGTCCTGGGGGAATATAGGGGTTGAAGGAGCGGGATGTGGGGACAGAAGGAACGGTGTGTGGGTGTTGGTTTAAATTCTTCAGATTCCTTGGGGTTGTTGTGGTTGGAGTCCTTCTGCGGGAGTTTCTGGAGGGTGTGTTTGCCCTTTGTTACGGCCCCCTACCTAACAATGGTTGTTAGGTAGTTTACCTGCCGGCCTGTGACGTAATCAAACGTGATGTTTGACTGACGGGCCGGCTGGACTGACAGTGCTAACGAGACTCTTCCATATACAACACTGGAGAGTTCACCAGCTCCCTGATACACCTAGGGAGTGTACGAGACTCTCCCATATACACTGCTGGAGAGTGTCAACCAGACTCTACTATACACAACACTGGAGAGTTCACCAGCTCCATGATGCACTTAGGGAGTGTCAACGACTCTCTCCCCTATTCAACACTGGAGAGTTCACCAGCTCCCTGATACACTACTGGAGTTCGCCAGTCAGACCTGCTTGAGAGTTGTAGACTCTCGCAGTGTGGTGCTGGTGACAGGTCTACAGTGCCGAGAGAACTGGAAGCTCTATCCTCTCTAGACCGTGTTACTCGAATGCAACTTTGTACCTGTGATGTTTGCAAGGCCAAGTACAGTGATGGTGTTCTCTTCCGGCTTGCTATGAGGACACTGTAGCATTATGAGGAGAGCGGCAAGTCTGGTCACCAGAATGCGACTATGTACCTGCGACTATGTACCTGAGACTATGAGATTGTGTTTACCCGGAGATTGTTACCTGGAGTGTCAGGTATTCAGTGGTGCATCCAGAGAGTTTGTGACGGTGGCACGACACAAGTTAAGAGTCTCGTACACTCCCTAGGTGTATCAGGGAGCTGGTGAACTCTCCAGTGTTGTATATGGGAGTCTCGTTAGCACTGTCAGTCCAGCCGGCCCGTCAGTCAAACATCACGTTTGATTACGTCACAGGCCGGCAGGTAAACTACCTAACAACCATTGTTAGGTAGGGGGCCGTGACACCCTTCTACCTGGGTCTGGGTTCCTCCGCTCTTCTTTGTCATTTCTTCTTGTTCCTCCTTTCGTCTTTGTATCCTCTCTTTCAGTAACATCCTTTCCTCTTGTGTTCTGTCTCGATTGAGGTACACTCTCTGGTACTCCCCATTCTCTTTCAGTCGTGCTTTCTTCTGCATGATTATGGATCGATCTGATTCTGTTTTGAAAATTACTTTGAGAGGCCGTTTTCTTCCCTTTGTAAACCACCAAATTCTCTGAAAATTTGTCATCTGGGTCATGTCACCTTCACCTATTACTTTCATGATACCTTCAATCGTTTTTTTCTCCTGTTTTCTTTTATCATGGGTATCCCCATCGACTTCCTGGAGCCCGTAGACAAAAACTGACCTCTTCCCTTCGTCTTCCCACTGTGTCTCCCTTAGCATCCTCAGAGATGTTTTAGTTCCTTTCATTGAAGTGTCCCTACCTTCAGTCCCTTCCCTGGCTGAAACACCTATGCTCTGTGGTCTGTCTATCCTGCTCATGTGTTCCTGGTCACTGCAGTTGATTGTTGGAGTCTCTGCATATAACATAGTCTGATAGGATCAGTGGTTTCTATTAAAAAAAAAAAAAAAAAGATTTTAGTTGTGAAGTGATAGAGAGCAGAGTGACCATGGCTGGCGTAAAAGGGTTCACGCCGCCATAATTATATTTCTCATGATACTGAATTTCTTTGAAGGAAATCAGTCATGAGGTCTGCAAAAGGTGAATGGGGTTGTAGCTCCCTGGAGAGTGAAAGCCCAACAGTGGCCATCCTACCAGAAACGTAAGTGCCACTATCGCCCCAAGGTATGGCAACCCCACATATCCCAACAAACACAGTGGCGCACATATTTTATAGTGGCGCTATTAAGTGGTGATATCCATACTAATCCAGGACCTCAATCTATGGTACAGGTGCAAAACAGACAGATAAATGATGGTGATAATGACGGTCTAGTAGCTAGGAATGATAATCTTACCTCCATAGGTAATGCACCACCAGACGTGTATATGCACTGTGCTGGGGTGAGAAAGAAGAACAGTAAACATACCATATGTAAGAGATGTATGGGGTGGTTGCAAAATGGATGTGTGTTTGATTATGGTAATGGTGCCAGATTTCATTTTGTTTGTAACAAATGCACTTTGGCACAGTTACCCTTTAGCAATGATGACATGGATTTACCTATTTTGAATGCTAATGACCCCTTGCCATTTATTGATGATTATGATTGTCTTAGGAAAACAGGCCTTCACTTTATTCATGTCAACGCAAGATCACTTCTTCCAAAACTGGCAGAGATTAGGATTCTAGCTAACAGAACTAGAGCGGCAGTTATGTCCATCTCGGAATCATGGTTGGATGATACGGTGAATGACGACGAGGTCAAAATAGAAGGTTACAATATAAAACGCTTAGATAGGAATAGAAAAGGTGGTGGGGTATGGGCCTACATAAGGAATGACTTAGCCTATAATCCAAGACCTGATTTAAATAACAATAAACTGTAGATCCTAAGGTTTGAAGTGTTGCTTCCCAAGACCAAACCCATCTTAGTAGGAACTAGTTATCGCCCTCCCACCCATGACCAGTTCTTAGAGGACTTTTCGAGAGTCTTGTCAGGACTTGATAACAATGACGAGACAGTAATACTGGGAGACTTCAACATCTGTTTTCAACAGCAAAATAACGGGCTATGTAAAAGGTATAAGCAAATTCTGGATTTAAATAGTTACACTCAACTAATTAATACACCAACCCGGATCACACAGTTCTCAGCCACCCTAATTGACCACATACTTTGTAACCGCCCTGAGAACATTAGTCAGTCAGGGGTCATTACCACAGGTCTTAGTGATCATTTCATCATTTACTGTACCACGAAAATTACTAGGGAACGGATAGGCCTACACAAGACAATAAAAATTAGGTCAACTAGAAACTACAGTAAAGAAACACTGGTAAATATGCTACACAATTGTGACTGGTCAGTGATAACAAGTTGCACGGACGTAAATGATGCCTGGGAAAAATTCAAACAATGTTCACTGCCATCCTTGATAATATTGCACCAGTTAAAGAGGTTAGGATTAAACGAAGAACTGAACCCTGGATGACTACTGAGATATTAGATAATATGAAATTCAGAGACCAGTTGATAAAAAGATTTAAGGCAAATAGACAGGATATTGCAGCGCTAAATGAATTCCAAAGGGTGAGGAACAGAGTGCAGAGGCTTATAAAAGGCGCAAAGGCAAGACTATTGCTCAAAAATCGATGAGTACAAGAATAACCCTAGAAAGCTCTCGCAACAACTAAAACAGTTGGGGTATAGCCATAAACCCGTAGATAGATCTAACATAGTTCTAAATGTCGATAATGAGGTGTGCCATGAAACAACTAAAGTGGCAAATTGTTTTAATTCATACTACACAACTGTCGCATCAACACTAGTAAGTAAGCTACCAGCTGCATCAAATACCTTTAACTCAGACTCTGATAAGTTTAAAACATACTATACCAATAAAGGAGTAACTCCAAACAGTTGTCAACTAGTAAGTGTATCTCATGACTTCGTGCAAAAAGAACTAAGCAGGTTAAACCCACCTAAGAGCACCGGACCTGATAACATCCCGTCTAAGTTCCTAAAAGATGGTGCATCCGAACTGGCAATTTCCATTGCTCACATAATAAATCTGTCCATCACCACTAATACAGTGCCAGAAGGGTTCAAGGAGGCCAGAGTTACTCCTATCTTCAAGAAAAATAGTAGGTCTGATATCAGCAAAATTCTAGAGAGGGCGGTGTACTGTCAAGTAGTTAAGTATCTTAATGACAACAACCTTCTTCATAGTTACCAATCAGGCTTTAGGAGATCTTACTCAACCGACACCTCCTATACTGTCAACCACAATGTATTATGTAAAAAACTTCAAGCTATCGGCATAGGTTCCACAGACTGGTTTAAGTCCTATCTTAGCAATAGGAAACAAATTGTCAAAATCAACAAAACATAATCAGAACCATGCGATAGCATGTGGAGTTCCCAAGGTAGTATTCTGGGTCCCTTATTATTCCTGTGTTATGTAAATGACATGTCCATCAGTGTCAAGTGCAAACTCCTCTGTATGCGGATGACAGTGCTCTGTTAGTATCAGGTAAAGACACACAAGATATAGCTAATGTATTAACACTGGAACTAGAGTCCTGCAGCAATGGTTAGTAGACAACAAGTTATCGTTACATCTAGGAAAACAGAAGCCATCTCTTTGGCACGAAATATAAACTGAGCAGGGTAAATAATTTTAATGTCCGATGTAATGGAATCCATCACCTAGTTTCCTCAGTAAAATATCTGGGAATCCCTTTGACTCATGCATGTCAGGAGAATGATAGGAACAAGTGTAGTAAAGAAAGCGAATGCCAGACTGAAGTTCCTCTACAGACAAGCACAGTGTCTACCTACTGAGGCTCAGGACCCTATGTCTTGCCCTTATACAATGTAATATTGACTACGCTTCCTCTTCATGGTACTCTGCCTTGACAAAAAAACTGAAAGATAAACTGCAAATTACACAGAACAAAATTATAAGATTAATCCTGGACCTGGGCCCAAGAGAACATGTAGGCCAGGATGAATTACAACAATTAGATATGCTGAATATTGAAGACAGAGTAAAACAACTTAAGTTCAATCAAGTTTATAAAATTGCTCACAAACAGTGTCCAGAATATCTTGCTACCAATTTTGTCAAGGCTGGGAACCAAAGCAGTCATAGTACTAGGGGTAGAGAGCACAACTTTGTAGTACCCACAGTCAGTGGCCAGGCTTCAAACACCTTTTATTGTACAGCAATAAAGGAATGGAACAGACTGCCTGCACATGTCAAAGCCAGTCATAGCATCAGCCAGTTCAAGAAGAGAGCCAAAAGGTACCTAATGAATGTAGCGACAGAAAGGAAGGAGAATGATTTTTATTTTTTTTAGATAACATACATGTACATGTAAATAACTCTTTTTACCTTATTCCTTTTAATTTTAGTATAATAACTAGTATCTACTTGTGTCTAATATTAAGGTATTAAATGGACCCCAATGGAAATAAGTCACTCTGTCTGACTTTTTGGGTTATCCTAGGTTTTCTACACATATGCTGCTATGTATGATAATCTATGTAACTGTATTTGTGTATACCTGAATAAACTTACTTACTTATTTACAGCTTTTGCATACAGGATAGCTTCTTTGCTCCCCCCAGTTTCTTTGTCTATGACTGAAGCAGAAGTTCCTGATGTCATGTCTGAATTGTCGTTTTTGTCTTTAAGCTGTTTCAGTTTTTGCAGTTCTTCTTCCAAGCACTGTATCTTACCTTCTGCTGTTTTAGCTTGTAGCTCCCACTTCCTGCTCTCTGCAGCTATCCTCTCCTCCATTTTCATGTTAAACTCTTCTAGCTTTCTTCCCCAGTCTCCGAGGCAGAGGAGAGAGAGAGAGATAGGGTAGGGTTAGGAGGTACAAGGGGGGAGGGGGAAGGGAAGTGTGGGGAATAGCTAGGGAAAAGGGAAGTCTGGGGAATAGCTAGGGGAAAGGGAAGTCTGGGGAATAGCTAGGGGAAAGGGAAGGAGTGAGAAGAGAGGGGTAGGAGGAAGAGAGTGTGAGTGTGTGAGTGTGAGAGAGTGAGTGAGTGTGAAAGTGAGTGTGTATTATGATCAGGGCTTCATCTATGGGCCTGTTTTGCCCCGTCATAACAAAATTTTAAATAAAGGTATTGAAAAGGGGAGAATTATCCAAAAGGTAAAATTCGTTGTATTTATTATATGATAATTCATATAATCCAATCATATGATCTAATAATTCTCTTTTACAATATATGTAACATCTGACTCATGGGCTCGTACAGTACTTCAAGCCTATAAGGTTGAATTCCTAAACTCAAAAGTGAGCACAAGACTAGACAGTGAAAATCTACTCCTTGACAGTAGAGGCTGCGTGAACCTACTCAGACTAACAGCTTTTTAAGAGTAGGATAACTTAGAAGAAACCATAAGACTACTAAGAGTGAGAATCGACTTGTTGGGAGAGAGATCGTGAACCTACTCTAACCAGGAGAGGGTGTGTGAACCTACTGACAATACCACGGTGGGTAGCTCAATTAGGTTGGTCACGTGACAGAGGGAGGCCGGCTGGTACGTAAACAAGTACCCGGCACTCCAACTAGTGGTCTCTCAATCTGCGTAGACCAACACGTGATCATGATACATGAGGTCAGATAATAATATAAGGCCAGAAATCTATACTTTAGCTAATAGTGTAGAAATCGCTTTATAATATTAAGTGAAACCTTGGAATATACTCTATAAAATGTTGGGGCAGGGCATACAAGCAACAGTGTGTAAGAGAGAGTATGAGAGAGTGTGTGTGGGAGCGACAGGGTGAGAGATAGGGATAGAGAGTGGGAGGGGAAGACAGCGGAGGGAAGCGCGTAGGGGAGATAGATGGGGGAAGTGCGGGAAACACAGGGAGGGGGTAGAACAGAGGGTAGTGGGAGGAGACGGAGGATGAAGATGGAGGGAAATGGACTCCTCGATAACTCCATCTGGAGACATCTTTGCAATGAGTTCGTCAGCAAACACTCTTTGCGCATGCGCAACGATACGCAGGCACGTAAATGGGTTTAGTCCTTTATCAAGCGGAATATGGTGAGACATAAACGGGTCAGACCCATGGACTCACTCATCTAACGCGACGGCAGTGCGTGCGCGATTGAGAACCTGGAGAAGTTGTGGAACCCTTTCCCGGGGATCTGTCATGCTAGA
>WNWK01029799.1:0-24064 GCA_009830355.1 Cherax destructor
AAAAATCGGAGAAGGGGAAAACCCTAGAAGGAATGAGCTAATAAAAAAGAAAAGGTTTCGGGGACGGAAACCCCGGTCACAAACTTACTGGAGTTCTATGACAGGGTGACAGCAGTAAGACAAGAGAGAGGGGAGGGGTACATTGCATTTTCTTAGACTGTAAGAAGGCGTTTAACACATTCCCACATAAGAGATTAGTGCAAAAGCTGGGGACCAGGCAGGGATAACAGGGAAGGCAATGGATCAGGGAATACCTGTCAGGAAGACAACAGCGAACCATGGTACGTGGCGAGGTGTCAGAGTGGCGCCTGTGACGAGTGGGGTTCCACAGGGGTCAGTCCTATGACCGGTGCTGTTCCTGGTATTTGTGAACGACATGACGGAAGGAATAGACTCAGAGGTGTCCCTGTTTGTAGATGTGAAGTTGATAAGAAGAATTCAATCGGACGAGGACCAGGCAGAACTACAAAGGAATCTGGACAGCCTGCAGGCCTGGTCCAGAAACGGCTCCTGGAGTTCAACCCCACCAAGTGCAAAGTCATGAAGATCGGAGTAGGTCAAAGAAGACCGCAGACGGAGTACAGTCTAGGGGCCAGAGATTACAAACCTCACTCAAGAAAAAGGATCTTGGGGTGAGTATAACACCGGGCACATCTCCTGAGGCGCACATCAACCAAATAACTGCTGCAGCATATGGGCGCCTAGCAAACCAAAGAACAGCATTCCGACATCATAATAAGGAATCATTCAGGACACTGTACACCGTGTACGTTAGGCCCATACTGGAGTATGCAGCACCAGTTTGGAACCCACACCTAGCCAAGCACGTAAGTAAACTAGAGAAAGTGCAAGGTTTGCAACAAGACTAGTCCCGGAGCTAAGGGGCATGTCCTACGAAGAGAGGCTAAGGAAATCGACCTGACGACACTGGAGGACAGGAGAGATAGGGAGGATATGATAACGACATTTAAAATACTGAGAGGAATCGACAAAGTGGAAAGAGACAGGATGTTCCAGAGATTGGATACAGCAACAAGGGTCACAGTTTGAAGTTTGAAGACTCAGATGAATCACAGGGATGTTAGAAGTATTTCTTCAGTCACAGAGTTGTCAGGAAGTGGAATAGTCTGGGAAGTGATGTAATGAAGGCAGGATCCCTACCATGCTTCAAGAGAGGGTTTATAAAGCTCATGGAGCAGGAAGAGTGACCTAGTAGCGACGTGAAGAGGCGGGGGCCCGGAGCTATGACTCAACCCCCAACCACAATTAGGTGACTACAGATACAGACACACACACAAACACACACACACACACACACACACACACACATAAAAACACACGCACGCACGACCACCACAAACAAAAAAACAAACACATACACACACACGTGCACCAAAACCCCCATGCTAATTTTCCCCAACTCTCACCTGGGAGGGGAAAAGGGGACTGACGGAGGAAGATGGGGGAAACCCAAACAATAAATTAGACACCGCCCCCCGACCGTCCCCCAAATCCGCCCATCACCCAGGTGCCTGGGAGACCAGTATCTGCCTCCCATGTTCCGGGAACCCCGCCCCCTCTGGTTTTGGGACCGACCCGGCTCCCATGGGACCTGCAAGACCACACCTGCCTCTCATGGTACCTGGGAGACAAGCACCACATCCCATGGTACCTGGAATTCCCAGCTGCCTCCCATGCACCTGGGGGAAGCACCTGCCTCCCATGGTACCTGGGAACCTAGCCTTGCCTTTCATGTTGTACTTTTTGTGTGTAATGGCTGGAGTGGGGTGGTAGCAAGTATTCATCTTTTCTACTATAAGATTTTACCCTCTTGTTGGTATCTTACGCCTCTCGATTCTTTTAATCACTACCCAATTTGGGGCACCCCCTTTTCCCCCCTCCTGGGTTAAGATGTGTAAGTCAGTGGGGAAACAGAAGGCACAGACTCGTTCTTACTACTCATCCGCGGTGGGTCGACAACCTGGGTCGACAACCTGGGGATCCCGAAGTTGCCCTGTGCACCTTGGCCATTCGACTGGATGCTGATCCATCGTAATCATAATTAGACCTTCTCCAGCAAAACACCCGGGTTTTAAACCCCTTTTATATTATACCACGAATTTCGCGTTTAAAGCTTCTGCTCTGTTGACAGTTACCACCAAAAATATGATGAGTTTTTAAGGTAGTCACTGGGCAGGAGCTGAGTTAGAAAAGGCTCCTGGAGGTCGTAGATCCGTCAGAGTCTACGGTGACACACTACATTAATGGCAATGGCGATGGTCAGTGCCGCTGATTAAAGGTTATCACTCCCATCTTTTCCTATAATAATGAAAATGTTCGACTTATTTTGGACTCATCCGTTGACAATAATCAGCTGTGAAAGGACGTTTTGAAGCTGTGGATGTAATAGCGTAATGCCAATGATATTCAGATGAAGCTTTTCGCTCAGATTATACATCTACAGTAAGCGAAACGTTATTCCAATACAAACGTCGAACTGACGGTCACGATGTTGCATCTTACAGTAGATGGAAAAATGCTGTCACTGATCGTGAGATAATTTTCTCAAGGATGATGCCAGTGTCCGACAGTAGTGACACTTTCTGTGTCGGCACTGCCCGTCGCTCAGATTGGCTAGTTTTGGTTAATTGTGCTTAAAGCTTTTTGACACATTAGTGAGTTTTTAAGGCCGCGTTTTGCCTATTCGCTAGTTAAGAATACCTTAAAGTAGGGATTAAATGAAAACTCCCAGCATATATACTCCGATGAGACATACACCTCGTCCAACCTTGGGACGAAGATCTACTTACACTAGTGGATGATTCCACTGTGAACCCGCCTCCTCCTACTTCTACTCACCTGACTACAGGATATAACCGACTTCTCCGGCCATATGCTGTACTTTCTACAAGATTGATGGACTAAACACATCGATTCCAGGCTGAGGACTGATTAACTAAAACTCCTCCTCTCCTCACCCATTTCTGCTTTGTATTGGACTGATGAAGCCACTGTGTGGCATAAGTGTGTCAATCTTCAACCATATATCACACCTCCGGCGTAAACCTCCCAGTGACTGTTCTCAGTCAATGTTGATACCACCAGACATGCAACAGACGTAACTGGAATTCATGAAAATTGTTCAGGTAGATTAATTTACAAAGGCAATAAGATGTAAAACAAAATCTTGGAGTCCTCCCTCGCTCGGATCATCTCTTGGAGAACCGGGATCACATTGGTGGTCTTCTTTCACAAAGAGTTTTGAAGGCCACTCTCCCTGATGACAGTCTTCTTGCTGTGTCTCCCATCCATCTAGATATGGTCAGTGGCTGCACTTTCTCCATTCACCTGCAGGGTTTCCTGTGCAGGTTAATGGGATGGGTAGAGTGAAGTCTCGTGTGCCTCCTCCAGGAGTTGTACCTGGCCAGTGTTAACGTCTATTAGCAGTGATAGACAAGCCAAGGCTGTTATGAAGGATGGGTAGCATACTGTTGTGGTGTGTGTGTGTGTATGTATACTCACCTAGTTGCAGGGGTCTAGTCATAGCTCCTGACCCCGCCTCTTCGCTGGTGGCTACTAGGTTCACTCTCTCCCTTTTCCATGAGCTATATCAAACCTCTTCTTAAAGCTATGTATGGATCCAGCCTCCACTATATCACTCTCCAGAATGTTCCACTTCCTGACAGCTCTATTACTGAAGAAATGTTTCCTAACATCCCTGTGATTCATCTGAGTTTCCAACTTTCATTTGTGACCCCTTGTTACCGTGTCCCATCTCAGAAACATTCTATCGCTATCCACCTTGTCAAATATTCTCAGTATTGTATATGTCGTTATCAGGTTTCCCTATCCTCCTGTCCTCCAGTGTCGTCAGGGTGATTTCGCTAAACCTTCTCCTTGTAGGGCATACTCCTTAGCTCCGGGACTAGTCTTGTTGCAAACTTTTGCACTTTCTCTAATTTCTTGACGTGCTTGACCAGGTGTGGGTTCCATACTGGTGCTGCATACTCCAGTATGGGCCTGACGTACACATGTACAGTGTCTTGAGTGACTCCTTACTCAGGTGTCGAAACGCTATTCTTAGGTTTTCTAGGCGCCTATGTGTTGCAGCAGTTATTTGGTTGATATGCACCTCAGGCGATATACTCGGCACTATGCTCACCCCAAGATCCTTTTCTTTAAGTGAGTTAAGCAGCCTTTGACTAATTAGGCTGTACTCCGTCTGATGTCGTCTTTGTCCTTCCCCAAATTTCATGACTTTGCACTTTCTGGGGTTAAACTCCAGGAGCCATTTGTCAGACTAAGCTTGCAGCCTGTCCAGATCCCCTTGTAGGTTTACCTGATCCTCGCCCATTTGTATTCCTCTCACTAGCTTCACATTATCTGCGAACAGGGACACCTCTGAATCTATGCCTTCTGTCATGTCATTCACATATACATACTAGAAACAGCACCGGACCTAGGACTGACACTTGTGGAACCCCACTCGATACATTCACCTCTCTGACACCTCCTCACGTACCAAAACCCTTTGTTTCCTTCCTTTCAGGTATTCCTGATCCACTGCAGTACTTTCCCTGCTATTCCTGCCTGCTCCTCTAGCTTTTCAACCAGTTCCTTGTGTGGTACAGTATATCGAAAGCCTTCTTACAGTCCAAGAAGATGCAGCCTTCCATCCTCTCTCTCCTGTCTTACTTCTGTTATCTTATCGTAGAACTCCAGTAGGTTTGTGATGCAGGATTTTCCTTCCATGAAGCAGTGTTTGTAGTCATTTATGAACCTATTCCTTTCCAGGTGCTCCACCACTCTTCTCCTGATAATCTTCTCCATGACTTTACATACTATACATGTTAGTGACACTGGTCTGTAGTTCAATGCTGCCTGTCTGTCTCCTTTCTTAAAATAGGACTATATTTGCTGTCTTTCACACCTCAGGCAGTTGCCTGTTTCAGTAAATTTATTGAAGATTATTGTTAGTGGCACACACAGTGCATCTGTTCCCTCTCTCAGGACACATTCGAGGTATCTAGTTCACTTAGCAGTTTCTTCACCTCCTCCTCGGTTGTGTGCTCGTTTTTAAACCTACAATGCCGTCGCCGATTGCGATATGATGGTACGGATGCGCATTTTTCCCCTTCACGTATTCGAAGCTCCGTTTTCCGAACCGGTCTCGGTCCATATAGTTCGGATATGAGAGGTATCACTGCATATATATATATATATATATATATATATATATATATATATATATATATATATATATATATATATATATATTTTTTTCTTTCTTTCAACAACACGTCGGCCGTTTCCCACTGAAGCAGGGTGGCCCAAAAGGAAAAACGAAAGTTTCTCCTTTTACATTTAGTAATATATACTGGAGAAGGGGTTACTAGCCCTATGCTCCCGGCATTTTAGTCGCCTGTTTACGACACCATGGCTTACGGAGGAAGAATTCTGTTCCACTTCCTCATGGAGATAAGAGGAAATAAGAACAAGAACTAGTAAGAAAATGAAGAAAACCCAGAGGGTGCATGTACATGAATGTGTAGTGTGACTTAAGTGTAAGTAGAAGTAACAAGACACCTGAAATCTTGCATGTTTATGAGACAGAAAAAGACACCAGCAATCCTACCATCATGTAAAACAAATCAGGCTTTCGTTTTACACTCACTTGGCAGGACGGTAGTACCTCCCTGGTCGGTGCTGTCTACCAACCTACTACCTAGGTCTTGTTCGGTGAGAACGAGTTGTGCCTCATCCTTGTTCATCAAATGCCCCGTGGAGTCTCTGTGGAGGACACAGGCGTACCTTAAGTCGTATCTGTTACTGGCATTTTGATGCTCGTTCAGGTGGACCGCAAGATCTCTGCCTGTTTCGCCTACATATTTCTTGGGACAGACTCCACAGGGAATGGTGTGAACGCCTGCTGTGGAAGTTAAAGGTGTGGGGCTGCGTTTCGTAGTGAGGTCTTTGATAGATGATGTGTTTATGCTGGAAACATTGATTTTACTCTTAGCAAGTGTCCGGCGAGTGTTCGTGGCAACATCACAAAATGAACTGCATAGAGGGTTGTTCCAAGGGCAACTTGTTGAGGACAGCTTGTGCCTTGAGTCTGCAATCTCGGATGAAGAAAGATGAAAACTAAAGATGTGTAAAGGCTAGTGTTATGTAAATGCATTCTTCTTCAGACCAACATGTCGGTATTTATTACCAAGGTTTATTAAATAGCAACGCTCACCTTGCCATATGAGACAAGTGAAAATTTGTGTATGTAATAATTTCGCCAAAATCTTTCTGAACATAACGAAAAAATATATTTCATTGCGTTTGTTTATTATTAAATTAATGTTAACGTATCTAAAATATATTTAGTTGGGTTAGGCTAAATTAAATTGCGCTTGTTGTAATAAGGTTAGGTAGGTTTTCAAAGTTTCTCTTGGTACAAAATTATAAATTCTTACATTAACATAAATGAAAAAAATATATCTTTAAACGTATAAGAGAAAATTTTAGAAATGACTTAGTTTTAGATGAGTTCTTGCTAATTGACCAGTTTTACCTAATCGGCACGACATATATATATATATATATATATATATATATATATATATATATATATATATATATATATATATATATATATATATATATATATGCAATAAGATCACAGTAAACAGTTGATATCACAATATGCAGAGCAACAACTGTGAAAAAATAGTGAAATTTCAGGAGCTTTCGTGACTTCTCACATTATCAAGGAACTATAAAGATAAAAGGTTAACAGGAAGGCATATATGTATAAGGACGAGACTACACCTCGCTGCCACCCCACAACAACACCTGACTTTTTATGATGATGTCTAATGTACTCTAAATTCTTCCCAAATTGTATTAATTATAAATGAATCCAATTTATATAAACCAAGAGAAATATTTATATTATTTTCAAAACTACTTTTCATAAAACATGATTCTATTATATTCCTGTTGACCATGGACTTGCTTGATATAACTTTCTCAGCCTTTTAAAATAAATTGGATGGTTAAAATCTCTCAAAGCATTAGAATCGTATCCCCTTCTAATGTTATATTTATTTTGTTTTAACCTAAGGTCAAGACTTTTACCAGTTTGACCGTAATAAACTATCACATATTTGACAAAGAATCTTATAGACACGTCCGTCAGCATTTTGGGAGGAATTTTTTATCAAAAGATTTTTACTGTATAAAGATTTTTAAATACAATTTTGATATTAAAAGTCTTAAGAAGAGAAGGCATATCAACCAAGTTTTCATGGTAAGGGAGAACCAACATTTTTTTGGTTGAGTAAGGTTGGTTGTCCCTTTTTGAAATGTAAAAAGTATTTCTAGATATTTTAAAGGATTTATCAATTACGTTTCTTGGGTATTTTAGATCATTAGCTATTTCATAAATTTTAGAAAATTTTTCATCTATGAACTCTGGACTACAAATACGTAAAGCTCTCAAAAACATTGATGAGAAAACCGACAGTTTAACTCTTTCTTGATGTGAAGAATAATAGTGTACATAGGAACAGTTATTTTTTGGTTTTCTCTAAATTTTAAATTTAAAATCATTGTTACCCTTAATAATTAAAACATCTAGGAAAAGCAATGAGTTATTTTGATCGAACTCAACAGTAAAATTTATAGAATGAGCTAAACTAATTTAACAAGGAAATGGTTTATATCTACATTCTTAGATATAAGACACAAAATATCGTCAACATATCTATACCACTTAGCTCTATTACAGTTGCTCCCCAGCCTTGGTGGTGCGCGGGTGAGCTCAGTTGTCCCCCTGGTGGAGGTTAGGTGAAATTTAATTTTCACCATCATGGCGGATACATACCGGCGACGTGTCAACACTGTCTGTGTGGACTTGATTAAAGGTGCTCTGTATCCTGATAATGCTGAGATCATCTTGCCATTGGTTCTCCGTGACACCTTCGGAATATCGACTGAGGCCATTTATGGCATATCTTTGAACGGATCAGCCAGATTTTTCGTCAAGTTCAACTCCATTGGCGTGTATGAGGAAGTGGTGGACAAGTTTCAGGACAAGCCTATTGTCGTCAACTCGGGATTGGAGGTGCGTCTGCGTGATGTGTCCGCACTTTACTCTTGGATTCACGTGAAGAACCTCCCGTTTGAGGCTGCTGAATTTGATGTTCGGCGAGTATTCGGCCAGTATGGGACTATACATGTAGCTAATGTTGGTCGGTGGCAGCAGGGGACTTATGCTGGCATGCTGGCGGATCATACTCCTCAAAATGACTTTGAGGAGGCCTATCCCGTCATACGTTCAGATGCAAGTTTCGTACTCAAGTATACATTTCGTATGCTGGACAGGTGAGGACGTGCCGGCTCTGCGGTGCCCCGGGACATATGGCGGCTACATGTGATCAACGCAGGGAGCGGCAACCTGGACGTCGAGATGATGGGACTTATCGTACTGCGACGGACCTGAGAGAAATGACCAAGACGAGTGTACAGTTGGATGTGGCCGAGGTCCTTGATACTGAGGATGTCCCTCGGAGTTGGAGTGAGGCGGTTGATGCTGCGGAGGAGGCCGTTTTGACTTTACCCACAACAAAGCAAGAAGAGGAGCAGGAGTGTTCCCAGGTTGCCATGGAGGGTGACTTGTTGGAGGTGGTCTCTGAGTTATCGAGGCCTTGTTTCGAGGACATCCAGAGCCTCCTTGGGAGCCCGTCGCCGGCGGGTGTTTTGGGCTTGGATGAGGACTCATCTGGTGTTTTGGAGCATCCGGAGTGCGAGATTGGTCCAGTAGAGGACCTTGTTGACTCTGTGCCTGTGGTGGTGGCTGAGGTGGAGGTGCATAGGGAGGAAGGTAATAGGGAGATGGAATGTGTGGAAGCATCCCGCAAGCGGCCCAGTGGGGATTCTAAAATGGCCTGGAGGGATGTTGTCAAGGGGAAGAAGGTTGTGCCCCAGGGAAAGAAAAGTGGGACAGGAGTGAAAGGAGGTAGGGCACAAAGTGGGGGTTCTGTGCCAGTTGTGACAGGGTCTGTGCGCCGAAGTGGCAAACCCCCTTTGACCTATTCAGGTGTCTCAACTTAAATGTTAATTAATGGGCTCTGGGCGGAAGTTCGGAGGAGATGGATTGAGGTGACGCTCAGACGGTTGAATGTGGATGTATGCTTTCTCCAGGAGCATAAGGATAGGTGAGTACAAATAGAGAGCGTGTCTGTCTCGCGCCCAGCAGACGGAGGATCAAGCCTCCACAAAGTATTGCGCTGAATAACCCAAATAGGTTTAGCGCTTAACATGAATTAAAATAAAAAAAAATCCAGGAGCATAATTATAGGTGTGGTAGGGATTTGTGTTTGAAGGGATATAAGTGTTATACTGGGAGTTCGGGGCATTTCAAGGGTGGGGTGATGGTGGGTATACGTGAGACCAGCCCTTTCAAGTTAAAAGCCTGGGAGGAGGGGGGTGGGGGTAGGATAGTTCAGGTGGACGGGGTTTGGGGAGATATACAGGTTTGTTTCATTGGTTTATATATGCCGGCAACTTCCAATCGCCGTGTAAAGGATGATTTTGTACGTGATGATTTGGTTTATGCGTTGAGAGGTTTACCGTTGGTTACGATAATTGCCGGGGATTGGAATTGCATTATTAGAGGGAGGGATGTGGAACCTCGAGGGGCGGGTTGTTTGTTGCAGAGCTTGAGGGAGGTGCTGAGGGAGGTTAGTGTGGAGGATGTGGTTAGGGGAGGAGTGTGGCATGTGGATCACACTTATATTAAACAGGGTTATGTGGCTAGGTTGGACCGGGTATATGTATCAGGGGCAGTCCAGGTAGGTGAGGTTAAATGTCAGGATTTTGGTTTTTCTGATCATAGGGGTGTGTTGGTAGAGATGGGATGGGCTGGGGCGGTGAAGATATATTCCGGGTATTGGAAATTAAATGTGAGGTTGTTGCAGGGGTTGGATCACAGGGAGGTTTTGCGGATTGGTGGGGTCAGTATGGAACGATGGGAAGGGGATTAGTGATATAGTGGAATGGTGGAGTGTGCGGGCTAAAGTGGCAATCCAGGAATTTTATAGGCAACTGGGTAGGGAAGATGCGAGGCAAAGATTGGGTATGTTGAGGTACCTAGAGGGGCAATTGAGGACTTGTTATGAGAGTGGAGGGCGGTATCCCCTAGCTGAAATTGATCATCTGCTGTCACGATTGCGGAGTTGCAGAATGAAAATTTTCATGCTCTGAGGGTACGAGGAGGTTTAGAGGAAGTTTTATGGGGGGATAAGCCCTCTGCGTTAGTGTTACGTACTTTTCAGAACCGGAGAAGAGATATGACGGTCATGTCTCTGAGGGTAACTGAGGAGTGCCGTGGGTATCGGAAGGGGCAGATTCTTCGTACCACAGAAGCCATGAGTTATTATGCGGATGCTTGGTTTGAGTGTAAGATGAGTCAGGGGGAAAGTGATGGGATATCCCGGGATGTAATTTTAGATTGTATAGTTGAGAGGATAGGGGCTGAAGATAGAGCGCGTATGGAAGGGTCTATAACTGAGGAGGAGGTTTGGCAGGCAGTGAAAGGTCAGGCCCTGGGCAAGGCCCCTGGCCTGGATGGGATTTCTGGGGATTTTTTTATAGTTCATTGGGAGGTTCTGCGAGGGATGCTATTTAGGCTGTTTAATGCTATGAAATTGAAAGGTAGTTTGGGCGGGGATATGTCAATAGGTAATGTAGTTTTAGTGCCGAAAAATCGTGCATGTGGGATGGTTGAGGATTATAGGCCAATCACACGTATGTGTGCAGATTATAAGATATTTGCACGAATTCTTGCTAATAGAATGAAAGGAGTTTTGGAGAGCTTACTGGAGGGGGGTCAGTATGGGGTGCCAGGGAGAAGTATGAGGGAGGGTCATCGGAGGATCAAAGGTTTTTTAGAGAGCAGAAAAGCTGGGGGTGTTTTAGGGCTTGATTGGGAAAAGGCGTATGATAGTGTTGATAGGGATATGTTGCAGGCGGTGCTTTTACGGCAGGGGTTTGGGGCGGAGGTCGTGGGTTGGGTCCGCACTTTGTATGAGAATGCACGTTTGAGGGTACAGGTGAATGGGAGGTTGGGGACAGAGGTGCATTTGGGGAGGGGGCTGCGACAGGGGTGCCCCTTGTCACAGCTCCTGTTTGCGTGTTTACAGGACCCTTTTTTCAGGTTAGTGTCAGAAGGGGTGAGGGAAGGGAGTAATCATGGGGTGGCAGAAACGGGTATTATAGGTTATGTAGATGACACCACTATTTTAGTAGGCACAATGGAGGGGTTAGGTAATGTAAATAGGATAATTGAGGTTTTTGGTTTGGCCACTGGTATGCGGGTGAATAGGGTAAAATCGAAATTATTGGAGGTGGGGGAATGGGTAGGGGGGGCGTTGGGTGGCCAATAGTGGATAGGTTAAGGATATGTGGTGTGTGGTTTTGTACTCAGGCGAGTGTTGCACGGGAGGTGAATTCCTCGGCAGTGGTTAATGCTGCTCTGGGTAGGATGGGGGGGTGGCGACCTGGAGAGGTCACTCTCTTGCAGAGGGTTGTAGTTATTAATTCCTTAGTTTACAGTAAGTTGTGGTATGTAGCTGCGGTATACCCCCTTGTGGAGGACGATGTTTTAAGATTGCAAAGTCGGGTATTAAGGTTTATATGGGGTTATGGGAGGCATTGGTTAGGAAGGGATGTGGTAATGACTAAGGTAGCGAAGGGAGGGTTAGGTTTGATACCACTGCAGAGACGTTTGATGGGCATATATGTTAGGCAGGAATACCTAGCACGAGGTGGGATTCGAGGAGTGAGAGTGGGGAGGGTAATGAGTGAGGTTCGCAGATGGTGGAAGGGTGGGAATTTGTTGTTTTGTGAGGCAATTTTAAGGTATCTTTTGGTGGTTCCAGATCCTGGTAAGGTGAAGGTAGGGAGGTTAGATAAAGTGGGAAGGCGAGAAAAGGAGGTTTTAGGTATGGAGGTTTATCCGTGTTATGATTGGAATGTAACGTGGTTTTGGTTTAGGCGTTTAAAGTTGCCTCCTAAGGTACGTGAGATTGGTTTTCGGTTTTTACATGGTATATTGGCGTCTAGGGCTCAGCTTTTTGTGATGGGACTATCGGGCGATGGGTTTTGTCAGCGCTGTGGGTTATGGGATACGGCTTTCCATGTTGTATATTTTGTGAGGGTCTTGAGGGGTGAGGGAATGGTTTTAGGGATCATCCGAGGTGTGGGGGGTTTATCGGTGTTAAGATGTTTAAGTCTGGATGTTGTGGGGTGCCCAGAGGATGTGAGGCGTGCGGTGATGTATTTGGTATTGGATTATATTTATGTTTCGTGGAGTATGAGGGAGGTTCGGAGTGATGTTAGGATTAGGGCTTTGGCAGCGAGATTTTATAGGACTAAGTGTAGGAACCAGGAGTTGTATGGGAGGGTGTGGGATAGTTTTTTTGAGGGTTATAGGCAATTGTCGATGGGGTCGTTGTTAGGTTAACTCTGAGCTATAGGTTCTGGGGTTTTTACAAGGAAGGGGTTGGTCTCTGGTGTGGGGGGTTGAAGGGTTAGGTGTGAAAGTTGTTTTCGTGGGGTTTATGTATGGGGTTGGGGAAGGGGTGGTTTCTCTGAGTTTTCCCGGTCATCCATGCACCCTTTTCCCTTGGGGAAAGGGGTAGGGGTTTTTCTTTTTAGTGGATGAGTATGTGTGTGGTATGTTTGGTGACTCGGACAGGGGGGGAGGGGAGGTTTTGGGTGGTTCTTTTTTTGTCCTTTTTGGGTTTTAGGGTTTTTTCCAAAGGGGGTTTGCCTTCCTTGGGGGCCAGGTGTGTGCCTGAAGTGTTTATATTCTGGTTTTCCTTATGGTTCTCTTTTCAAAGAGGTTAAAGTTTTTTTTTATACTATTTATTCCCTTTTCATGGCTTGTTATCAGGCAATATTCCTCGTATTTTAATATGAGAAGATGTTATGCAGTTCTTTCTTTCAATGTATGTATAGACACTGGATGGGACTGATCCGATGACTTTATCACTGTGAGGTGTTGCTACCAGGCCACGGGTTTCCTTTTACGGAAGTTTATATGACTTGCACACAATGTGTGTGTGCCTAAGATCATTATTATTGTTGGGTCACATTATCTCGGGTTTTAGTTGTAGGTTTAGGGTTTTTATCGTCTGTTTTTAAAACCCTTTTGGGGTTTCTATGTTTTGTTTCAGTTAGGTATATTTTGTGTGTTTTTTTTGTATACATGTTGGATAGGATCTTATATATGTTTTGTTGTACTATGTGTAAATTGCTTTACAGATCTTATAGGATCCATAATCACTGTTTTGTTTTGTTACTTTCATTTGGAATGCTTAGGATGTTTTATTTGTGAGATGGACTTTTGTAAAAAAAAAAAAAAAAAAAATACATTTTTTTGGTTACTTACATGTTTGTGTGGTTTAAGTTTGTTTTAGCATTGTGGGGAGGTTAGGAGTTATGTAAAGCTATATTTTAGTATTGTATGTTGCATTTATGTCTCAGTTTAATGTTGTATTGACAACGCTTTGTAAGCATCATTAAGATTGGTATAAAGGTTACCGTTTTTTACGGAGCTTTTAAGGTTTTGTTTGTAAGTTTAATGTTTTTATTTTGAAGTTTCGTTGTTATAGGTAGTTAGGTTTTTTGGTGTTATTATAGCACATTCTTGTGTGGGGTTTTAGTGCTTACTGTTGTTTTGTTATATCTTTGTTATGACCTTACTTGTAGTAAGGTGACTACTTGGTGTATTGCTAGTATGAAAATTGTAAGTTTTTAAATAAAATAAAAAAAAAAAAGCTCTATTAGGAAGGATTGTGTTAAGCAATCTTGTTTCAAAACATTCCATGTATAAATTACTAAGAACAGGTGAAACAGGATTTCCCATAACCAAACTTCTGAGTGTAAAACTCATCATTAAATACAGATTTTGCATCAACAATACGAAGTTTAATAAGTTTAATGATAGTATGAACTGGCAATGCTGAGTCGTAATTAACAAGTTCTTCAGATAAGAAACTTAATAAATCATCAACTGGAAGTTTTGTAAATAAGGAGGTAACATCAAAACTAACCATATTGAAATAATTTAAGTCAGTCAAGATGCTTAATTTATCCACTAAATCTATGTTGTTTTTAACATTAAAGTTAGAAATTTTTCCAACAATTGGGTTCAAAATATCAACAAGCCATTTAAATAATTTATAGGAAACTGAACCCATGGAGCTAATAATTGTTCTAAATGGATTACCTGGTTTGTGCGGTTTTATTAATCCATACATATAGGGTAAAGATGGATTAGTGGAAGTAAATTGTTTAATTAATTCATCTTTGCCTTTCAGTAGATGTTTTATTGTTTTATCGAAATTATTATTAAAAGTTTCTAAGTGATTCTAAGTTTAGAATAAGTTTCTGTATCATCTAGGAGATTATTAATTTTATCTTGGTAATCAGTTTCTTACTATTGCATTTATTTTATCCGCTTTAGTAAGATGCATTTTTTTATTATTAATAAGTGTATCATAAGACTTAAAGAATCTTTGAGAGCAATTGGGAATATTTTGTTTTAACATAGAGCTATATACCATCCCCTTACTAATATTAATTTCATCAGTGGATAAATCAGAGGATTTTTCTAAGTTACAAAAGGCTTTTGCAATTTCAATATTATTAAGTATTTTTGAAGTTGCAAAACTTAGACTGAAACCAAGAGCAACACTTGTATTTTTATCTAATATTTCATCTGATAAGTTAATTACAAAATTGCTATTAGCATTCTTTATCCAATCACTGTTTAATTAAAATGTCTAATTTTCTTTGTAGTTTGTTTTAGAGTTCAATACAAATTATTCTGAGTTTAATATACCTGTGGAAAATTTAATTTTCCTATAATTAGTAATGTGTATGTGAAGTGTTAACATAATGTAATGTAAATATGAGGTATTAATGGTAGTCACTAACTACCAAACTACTTGTGAAGAAGCGAGTGAATGATTCCAACAGAGTGGGGGAGGGGGGTTGTGTAGATGGCAGGAGAGCCAGGCAGTGCGGGTGGCACGGGTGTGGAAGGTTGACTGCTGGTCTCGGCTCTCTATTTGAATCGGGTGTAATGCCCGGGTAGCCGTCTTAAGAGGTAGTGTCGTCTCTCTCAGGGAATTTGGAAATCGGCTGAATCTTCCAGTGAAATCAACTAAGGTATAATAGAAGCAGCGGTGTCGTCAGAAATTGATGAAGTTTACACCACAAGTAATGTACGCCTCCCAGAGTATTAATTCTCACTACAAGTTTGTTAATTTGTATTGGCCAATATAAATTGTCTACCGAGAGAGAGGCGTTAGGATATGACGCCAAATCTTAATTTGGTGAGTTATACTGAAATCTCCTTTATACTTTATAATGTAATTATTAATATTTATGTAAAATTACTCAAGCAAATTACTCAAGTCAAGTAATTGATATTACCGAATATACAGTCCACCCATATGTCAGTGTTACTGGCATAAATTGTTCAAATAATTTTAAGATATATGTTCTAATAATAATTTAATGTCCAGACGTGTGAGACATGATGACCTGGGAAGGTGGGCACGAAGGAGGGATATTATTGTGACCTGGTGACCTTACAGTCCCACTTGACTCTGAGCTACATCAATATCAGTAAGTGTAAACTATTTGATGTACCAAAGTTTCTTCACAATCATGGGGGGGGGGGGCGAATAATTCGGGACATTGCCTCTAAAATTTACCCGCATAATTTTTCACACTAGCAATGACCCAACAAATTATGTTTCCAATCTGATGGAATGGTAAGATTAAAGGAGTATTTTTTATGTTTCTCAATATTTTGAATGTTTTCTTCTCCTGTATTTTAGTAAATTCAATGTTTCTGAAGAATAATTCTCATAAAATCATCAAAGGGACGATCTCTCATGTGTAGGAGTCTATTTGGTAAAAGAGATTTGGGCAAAACTTGTTCATTCAAACAGGTTTTTTTTTTAAATTATGTCGAATTTTAAGCTTGTGTGACTTGATCAGTGCAGAGGAAAACTGGGAAACAAAAGAAATATGATTAGGAAAGCTTACCGAGAATATTCTGAAGAGACGTGTGGCATCCATTGATGCAATAAAATCACAATAAACAATTGATATCACAATATGCACAACATCCACTCCAGTTAGACAATAATAAACTTTATTTTTTTTACAGGGAATCTTATAGACACAGTCATCAGTACTTTTTGTGGAATTCTTCATCAAATGTTTTTTTTATATTAATATTTTTAAATACAACTTTAATTTCTTAAATTCTTAAGTAGAAAAGATATATGAAGAGAGTTTTCAAGGTAAAGGAGAACCAACATTCTTGGTTGAATATTTGTCTGCCATTTTTTGAGCTGCAAAATATACTTGTAACAATTTTAAAAAGATTTGTCAGTTAAATATTTTGGACATTTTAGATCATATGTTATTTCATAATCTTTAATATTTCCTCATCTATGAACTCTGGGCAGCAAATACGCAGAGCCTTCAAAAACTTAGTGGGGAAAATACAAAATATTTAACTCTGTCATGATGTGAAGAATAATAGTGCACATAAGAACAGTTATTTGTTGGTATAAGAGAAAATTTTAGAAAGAGCTTAATTTTAAATGAGTTCTTGCTAATTGACTAGTTTTACCAGACAGAAAGACAGACAGAGACAGAGAGAATATATAATTATAATCATCAATACCCACAATGTTCAGCAAACATAAATCAAGTCACATCTTAAGCGACTTCTCCTCTCAGAATTATATCTGGTTAATAACTAACAGCTGGGTCACCTCCGCTTGGCACTAAACAACGTATGTCATTGTTCTTCTCACAAGTCTTCCATTTACTGAGTGTTGCTCCTCCCTGCAACGCCAATTTCTGAAGACGTAAATTTACCATATAATGTTGTAAATCGGCCCACTCCCCCCCCCCTCTCCACCCAAAAAAGAGGATGATTTGCATGCTAGCACCTGGCAACCTCATCGACATTTTGATCGTGCAAATTATAGATATAAGCATTTTAGCATATATATATATATATATATATATATATATATATATATATATATATATATATGTCGTGCCAAATAGGTAAAACTGGTAATTAGCAAGAACTCATTTAAAATTAAGTCTTTCTAAAATTTTCTTATATACGTTTAAAAGTATATATTTTTTTCATTTACGTTTATGTAAAAATTAATAATTTTGTTCCAAAAGAACCTTAGAAATTTACCTAACCTTTTTATAACAATCGCAATTTAATTAAGAATAATCCAACTAAATATATTTTAGATAAGTTTACAATAATTTAATAATAAACAAACGCAATGAAATATATTGTTTTCGTTAGGTTCAGAATGATTTTTGCGAAATTATTGCATACACAAATTTTTGCTCTTTGCTGATGATACTGTGCTTTTGGGAGATTCTGAAGAGAAGTTGCGGAGGTTGGTGGACGAGTTTGGTAGGGTATGTAAAAGAAGGAAATTAAAAGTGAATATAGGAAAGAGTAAGGTGATGAGGACAAAAAAAAAAAGGTAACAAAAGATTGGACATCAGATTGGAGGGAGAGAGTATGGAGGAGGTGAATATATTCAGATATTTGGGAATGGACGTGTCGGCAGATGGGTCTATGAAAGATGAGGTAAATCATAGAATTGACGAAGGAAAAAAAGTGAGTGGTGCACTGAGGAGTTTGTGGAGACGAAGAACTTTATCCATGAAAGCAAAGAGGGGAACATGTGAGACTATAGTTATACCAACACTCTTCTATGGGTGTGAGGCATGGGTTGTGAATGTTGCAACAAGGAAAAGGCTGGAGGCAGTGGAGATGTCGTGTCTGAGGGCAATGCGTGGTGTGAATATAATGCAGAGAATCCGTAGTTTGGAGATGAGGAGGAGGTGCGGGATTACCAAAACTATTATCCAGAGAGCTGAGGAGGGATTGTTGAGGTGGTTCGGACATGTAGAGAGGGTGGAACAAAATATAATGACTTCTAAAGTGTATAAATCTGTAGTGGAGGGAAGGCAGAGTAGAGGTCGGCCTAGGAAAGGTTGGAGAGAGGGCGTAAAGGAGGTTTTGTGTGCGAGGGGCTTGGACTTTCAGCAAGAATGCGTGAGCATGTTGGACAGGAGCGAATGGAGACAAATGGTTTTTGGGACTTGATGTGCTGTTGGAGTGTGAGCAGGGTAATATTTATGAAGGGATTCAGGGAAACCAGCAGGCCGGACTTGAGTCCTGGAGATGTGAAGTACAGTGCCTGCACTATGAAGGAGGGGTTTAATGTTGAAGTTTTATAACTGTAGTGTAAGCATGCCTCTGGCAAGACAGTGATGGAGTGAATGATGGTGAAAGTTTTTTCTTTTTCGGGCCACCCTGCCTTTGTGGGAAAAGACTGATACGTTAAAATATATATGTGTCGAATAGGTAAAACTTGTGATCTTGGCTTAAATAGCAACGCTCTTCTTGCCAAATAAAGCAAGCAAAAATTTGTGTATGCAATAATTTCGTAAAAATCATTCTGAACCTAACGAAAACAATATATTTCATTGCGTTTGTTCATTATTAAATTATTGTAAACATATCTAAAATATATTTAGTTGGATTATTCCTAATTAAATTGCACTTGTTATAATAAGGTTAGGTAAGTTTTATAAGGTTCTTTTGGAACAAAATTATTAATTTTTACATAAACGTAAATGAAAAAAAATATACCTTTAAACGTATATGAGAAAATTTTAGAAAGGACTTAATTTTAAATGAGTTCTTGCTAATTACCAGTTTTACCTATTTGGCACGACATATATATATATATATATATATATATATATATATATATATATATATATATATATATATATATATATATATATCGTCATTAGGTAAACTGGTCAATGCAAGAACTCATCTAAAATTAAGTCCTTTCTAAAATTTTCTAATACTTAAAGATATATTTTAATTTATGTTAATGTAAAATTTATAATTTTGTACCAAAGAAACTTTGAAACCTACCTAACCTTATTACAACAAGCCAATTTAATTTAACCTAACCAACTAAATATATTTTAGATACGTTAACATTAATTTAATAATAAACAAACACAATGAAACATATTTTTCGTTATGTTCAAATATTTTAAATTGCATACACAAATTTTCACTTGTCTTATATGGCAGGTGAGCGTTGCTATTTAAGCCAAAATACGTTTTACCTAATCACGACATATATATATATATATATATATATATATATATATATATATATATATATATATATATATATATATATATATATTGCTAAAATCTTATATCTAGAATTTGCACGATCAAAATGTCATGAGGTTGCCAGGTGCTAGCATGCAAATCATCCTCTTTTGGGTGGAGAGGGGGGGGGGGAAGTGGGCTGATTTACAACATTATATGGTAAATTTACGTCTTGAGAAATTGGCGTTGCAGGGAGGAGCAACACTCAGTAAATGGAAGACTTGAGAGAAGAACAATGACATACGTTGTTTAGTGTCAAGCGGAGGGAACCCAGCTGTTAGTTATTAACCAGATATAATTCTGAGAGAAGTCGCTTAAGATGTGACTTGATTTATGTTTGCTGAACATTGTGGGTATTGATGATTATAAATATATATTCTCTGTCTCTGTCTGTCTGTCTGTCTTTCTGTCTGGTAAAACTGTTCAATTAGCAAGAACTCATTTAAAATTAAGCTCTTTCTAAAATTTTCTCTTATACCAACAA
The DNA here is from genome assembly GCA_009830355.1 of Cherax destructor. Taxonomy (NCBI): domain Eukaryota; kingdom Metazoa; phylum Arthropoda; class Malacostraca; order Decapoda; family Parastacidae; genus Cherax; species Cherax destructor. The sequence continues at coordinate 19,818 of WNWK01029799.1, forward strand.
ATAACTGTTCCTATGTGCACTATTATTCTTCACATCATGACAGAGTTAAATATTTTGTATTTTCCCACTAAGTTTTGAAGGCTCTGCGTATTTGCTGCCCAGAGTTCATAGATGAGGAAATATTAAAGATTATGAAATAACATATGATCTAAAATGTCCAAAATATTTAACTGACAAATCTTTTTAAAATTGTTACAAGTATATTTTGCAGCTCAAAAAATGGCAGACAAATATTCAACCAAGAATGTTGGTTCTCCTTTACCTTGAAAACTCTCTTCATATATCTTTTCTACTTAAGAATTTAAGAAATTAAAGTTGTATTTAAAAATATTAATATAAAAAAACATTTAATGAAGAATTCCACAAAAAGTACTGATGACTGTGTCTATAAGATTCCCTGTAAAAAAAATAACAAAGTTTATTATTGTCTAACTGGAAAAGGTCTTGAACTAAGATTGTAACAATATAAATATAACATTAGAACTGGACAAGGCTATAATGTTCTAGTTATTCAAATGAAAGATTTAAACCACCCAATTGATTTTGAAAAGGTCAAAAAGGTTGTATCAAGCAGGTCTCAATTATAATAAAAATATAATATCTTTATTTCTACGAGTACATGTACAAGCTATACAGGTGTAGCAGACATCAATGACATACTACTATATAGAAAGTCGCTTGTAAATTAGGTCAGTTTTGTCCCGGGATGTGACCTCTGGCTGTCTTCAAGAAGGCACTGGACAGGCACCTAAAGTCAGCACCTGACCAACCGGGCTGTGCTTAGTACGTCAATTTGCGTGCGGCCAGTAGTAACAGCATGGTTGATCAGACCCTGATCCACCACGAGGCCTGGTCTCAAACCGAGCCGCGGGGGCGTTGACCCCAGAAACCCTCTCCAGGTAAACTCCAGGTAAATCCCAGGTACTCATCTTTACTGATGGGTGAACATGGATATATGTGAGGTCATATGTGAGGTCACATGTGAGGTCATATGTGAGGTCGTAAGAAAGATCATATGTGAGGTCATATGTGAGGTCATATGAGAGGTCATATTGGAGGTCATATGGGATGTCATATGTGAGGTCATATGCGATGTCATGTGTAATGTCATGTGTGAGGTCACATGTGAGGTCATATGTGGGGTCACATGTGAGGTCATATGTGGGGTCACATGTGAGGTCATATGTGGGGTCACATGTGTGGTCATATGTGGGGTCACGTGTGAGGTCATATGTGAGATCACATGTGAGGTCACATGTGAGGTCATATGTGAGGTCATATGTGAGTTCATGTGTGAGGTCACATGAGGTCATATGAATGGTCATATATAAGGTCATATGTGAGGTTATATGAAAGATCATATGTGAGGTCATGTGTGAGGTCATATGTGATGTCATGTGTGGTCATGTGTGAGGTCACATGAGAGGTCATATAATAAGTCAGATAAGAGGTAATATGTGAGGTCATATGAGAGGTCATATGTGATGTCTAATGAAAGGTCATATGTGAGGTCAAATAAAAGATATGTGAGGTCATATGAAAGGTCGTATGTGAAATATTACGAGAAGTCATATGTAAGGTCATATGGTATGTCATGTGTTAGGTCATATGAGAAGTCAAATAAGAGGTAATATGTGAAGTCATATGAGAGGTCATATGAAAGGTCATATGAGGTCAAATGAAAGGTCATATGTGAGGTAATATGAGAGGTCATATGTGAGGTTATATGAGAGCTCATATGTGAAGTCATATGATAGGTCATATGATAGGTCATATGAGAGGTCATTTGAGGTCATATGTGAGGTCATATGTGAGGTCACATGGGAGGTCATATGTGAGGTAATATGTGAGGTCATAAGTGACTTTATATGTGATATCATGTGTGTTTTCATGCGTGAGGTCATATGAGAAGTCAAATAAGAGGTAATATGCAAGGTCATGTGAGAGGTCATATGTGAGGTCATATGGGAAGTTATATGAGAGGTTTTATGTGAGGTCATATGAGAGGTCATATGTGAGGTCATATGAAAGGTCAAATGTGAGGTCATATGATAGGTCAAATGTGATTTCACATGTGAGATCATATGAGTGGTCATATGTGAGGTCATATGAGAGGTCATATGTGAGGTCATATGTGAAGTCATGTGACGGCATATGTGAGGTCATATGCGATGTCATGTGTGATGTCATGTGTGAGGTCGTATGTGAGGTCATATGTGAGGTCACATGTGAGATCACATGTGAGTTCACATGTGAGGTCATATGAGAGGTCATATGAGAGGTGTGTGTGTGTGTGTACTCACCTAGTTGTACTCACCTAGTTGTGGTTGCAGGGGTCGAGACATAGTTCCTGGCCCCGCCTCTTCACTGGCCGCTACTGGGTCACTCTCCCTGCGCCATGAGCTTTATCATACCTCTTCTTAAAGCTGTGTATGGAACCTGCCTCCACTACATCGCTTCCCAAGCTATTCCACTTCCCGACTACTCTGTGACTGAAGAAATACTGTGTGTGTGTGATTGTGTGTGTGAGTGTGTGCGTGTGGGTGAGTGAGTGTGTGTGTGTGTACTGCCTATTTGTGGTTGCAGGGGTCGAATCATAGCTCCTGGCACTGGTGCTGCATACTCCAGTTTGGGCCTGACGTATATGGTGTACAGAGTCTTGAACGATTTCTTAGTGAGGTATTGGAACGCTATTCTTAGGTTTGCCAGCCGCCCATGCTGCACTCTTATCTGATTGATGTGCCTCAGGAGATGTGCTCGGTTTATACTCACCCCAGATCTTTTTCCTTGGTGAGGTTTGCAGTCTTTGGCCACCTAGACATACTCTGCGGTCTTCTTTGCCCTTCCCCGATCTTCATGACTTTACATTTGGCAGGGTTAAATTCAAGGTGACAGTTACTGGACCAGGCTTGTAGCCTGTCCAGGTATCTTTGTAGTCCTGCCTGATCCTCGACTGATTTAATTCTTCTCATTAACTTCACATCATCTGCAAACAGGGACACTTCTGAGTCTATCTCTTCCGTACAGTACAGGTCCTAGGACTGACCCTTGTGGAACCCCACTCGTCACAGGTGCCCACTCTGACACCTCGTCATGTACCATGACTCGTTGTTGCCTCCTGTTACGTGTGCCTGATCCTCTAGCTTTTGCATTAACCTCTTGTGAGGAACTGTGTCGAACGCCTTCTTGCAGTCCAAGAAAATGCAGTCTATCCACCCCTCTCTCGTTCTTACTTATGTTACCTTGTCATAAAACCCAGTAGGTTTGTGACACAGGATTTTCCTTCCCTGAAACCGTGCTGGTTGTCTTTATAAGCTTGTCTTTCTAGGTGCTCCACCACTCCTGATCATCTTCTACATGACTTTGCATACTATACACGTCAGTGACACAGGTCTGTAGTTTAATGCCTCGTGTCTGTCTCCTTTCTTAAAAATTGGGACTACATTTGCCATCTTCCACACCTCAGGTAGTTGCCCAGTTTCAATGGATGTGTTGACGATTTGTGTTAGTGGCACACACAACATCTCTGCTCCCTCTCTAAGGACCCACGGAGAAATGTTGTCAGGTCCCACCGCTTTTGAGGTATCGAGATCACATAGCAGCTTCTTCACCTCCTCCTTGGTTGTGTGCATTTCGTCGAGCACTTGTTGGTATACTTCCCTATTCTGAATTCCTGGAGTCCTTCCTGTCTCCTCTGTAAATACTTCTTTAAATCTCATGTTGAGCTCCTCACATACCTCTTGGTCGTGTCTTGTGAACTCCCCACCTTCCTTCCTCAGCCTGATTACCTGGTCCTTGACTGTTGTTTTCCTCCTGATGTGGCTATACAACAGCTTCGGGTCAGACTTGACTTTGATGCTTTATCATTTTCATATTGTCGCTGGGCCTCCCCTTCTTACCGTGCATATTCGTTTCTGGCTCTTTGGCTAATCCTTTATTTTCCTAGGTCCTTTTGTCTTCTGTACTTTTTTCCATTTCTAGTGCACTTAGTTTTTGCCTCCCTACACCTCTGGGTGAACCAAGGACTCGTTCTGGTCTTCCCATTACTTCTGTTTTCCTTGGGAACAAACCTCCCTCTGCCTCTTGCATTTGGTTGTCACATATTCCATCATTTCTTTTACTGGTTTTCCTGCCAATTCTCTCTCCCACTGAACATCTTGTAGGAATTTCCCTCATGCCTGTGTAGTCCCCCCTTTTTGTAGTTTCGTTTCTCCCTTCCTATTCCTGTCCCTCTCCACTTGTAGCTC
>WNWK01029800.1:0-24063 GCA_009830355.1 Cherax destructor
GGTTTTCCAGTACCACATCCATCATCTTGGCTCTCCATGTTTCTGGACCCCATGTGGCTCCAGATTTTCCCAATCGATCTCCCTGTGGTTGAAGTCGCCCATAACCAGTAGTTTTGCTCTGCCGAGTGAGCTCTTCTTGCCACCTCAGCCAGTGTGTCCACCATTGCTCTGTTGCTCTCTTCATATTCCCTCTTGGCCTCCTGCAGTTCTTTGGTGGGTTATACATCACTGCAATGGCTACCTTATGTTCCCAGACTGGATTGTACCTACTATGTAGTCCCTTTCACTAATCACATCCATGCCTTCCATTTCTTCAAATCTCCATTGGTTCCTTACGAGCAGTGCAACCCTCCTCCCTTTATTCCTTCTATCTTTCCTCATTATCTGATATCCCGGTGGGAAGATTGCATATGTTATTGCCTTAGTGATTTTCGTTTCTGTGACTGCTATGATGTCTGGGGACTTTCATTGATTCTTTCATTCCACCCCTCATATTTATTCGTTATTCCATCAGCTTTTGTGTACCAAACCTTCAACTTCATTTCTAAAACTGTGGTCCTGGGGGAATAATGGGGTTCGAGCGGAGCCCTGGCGGGGGTCTATGGGGGTTTTGGGGGGGGTGGGGTTTGTGAGGGGGGTGGGGGCAGAGTGCCTGTAGGGGTTGCTGTACGGGTGGGGGTTTGGATGGGGTAGGGGACAGAAGGAATAGGGTTGCTGTAGGGGTGGTTTTTTGTAGGGGGGGGGGTTGCTGTATGGGTGGTGTTTGTGATATGGTGGGTGGGGCAGAAGGAACTGTGTGTGGGTGTAGGTTTAATTTGTTCAGTTGCCTTTGGGTTGTCGTGGTTGAAGACCTTCTGCGGGTGCTTCTGGAGGATGTGTCTGCCCTTCTACCTGGGTCTGGGTTCCTCCGCTCTTCTTTGTCATTTCCTCTCGTTCCTCCTTTCGTCTTTGTATCCTCTCTTTCAGTAACATCCTTTCCTCTTGTGTTCCTGAACCTGAATAAACTTACTAGCCCAGTACTAGCGAACAGTTATTATATACAAATACAAATATTTATTTCATTGCAAGTTTACATAGGTTTTGTAGTTACAATCATAAACTGAAGTGCCAGGAGAGCCACTGACATGCCATGGTGAAGTGCCAGGAGAGCCACTGACATGCCATGGTGAAGTGCAAGGAGAGCCACTGACATGCCATGGTGAAGTGCAAGGAGAGCCACTGGCATGCCATGGCATTAAGGGCAGCTTAATCTAATGACTTATAGACTATGAACATAATATTAGAGAAATTGATTGAGTTTGTTTTGTTTAAATAATAGATTGTACAAATTACAATATGATGATATTACATTGTTCAAATTACAATATAATGATATACATTGTAGTAAGTGTTTAGTAGGATGGTAATATAATAGTAAAAATTGAAATTATCTTAAGGGAAATAACATTGAGCATTTGTGAAAGTAATTTACAGTATGAGTATTTAGGTTAGGGTGAGTAGGTGGTAATAATAGTAACATAATAGTAAAAATTGAAATTATTTTATAGGAAAATAACATTGAGCATTTTTGAAAGTAATTTACAGCATGAGTATTTAGTTTAGGGTGAGTAGGTGGGTTTGAGAAGAGTCTTAAAATGATTTTCAGACAAGGTTATTTTAGTATTTACTGGTAATGAATTCCAGATTATGGGGCCCTTTATGTGCATAGAATTTTTACATAGGTTGATATGGACACTGGGTATATCAAAATGTGATCTGTGTCTTGTGTTGTGGTCATGGGTCCTATTATAGTTGGTGAAGAGAATTTTGAGTGGAGGGTTTATATTAGAATGTAGAGTTCTATGTACGTAGTAGACACAAGAATAAGTGTGAATGTTCTTTATGGTGAGTAGTTTTAGGCTTTTGAATATTGGTGGAGTATGCTGTCTAGAGTGGGAATTTGTTATCATTCTGACTGCAGCCTTTTGCTGGGTTATGAGTGGTCTAAGGTGATTTAATGTTGTTGATCCCCATGCACAGATTCCATAGGTGAGATAAGGGTAGATAAGTGAATGATATAGTGCAAGGAGAGCTGAGTGAGGCACATAATAGCGTATCTTTGATAATATGCCTACTGTCTTTGAGATTTTCTTTGAAATTTGTTGTATGTGTGTTTGGAATTTAAAGCTACTGTCAAGGTGGATTCCTAGGAATTTTCCCTCTGTGAGTCTTGTGATGGGTGAACTATTGAGCGTTATGTTAAGTGGAACATTTGTGGATTTGTGGCTCTGTTTCCAAACTGTATGAAGTAAGTATTGTCAGTATTGAGAGTAAGCTTATTAGTCGTCATCCATGTTGATATTTTCTGTAATTCGGCATTAACCGTGTTGGCCAGTTTGACTGGATTTGGGTGAGAGAAGACATACGTTGTGTCATCTGCAAATAATATGGGTTTGAGTAGTTGTGATGCATTGGTAGGTCATTGATGTAAATGAGGAATAGATGGACCCAGTACAATTCCTTGAGGACTCCGACTGTAATTTGTTGAGTGGAAGAGTTCGCTCCATTTGTGTACACCATTGGCTTCTGTTACTAAGGTATGACTTTAGGTAGTTGAGTGGTGCCCTCTTATACCATAGTGTACTAATTTTTGTAAGCAGTAAATCATGGTCGACTGTATCAAAAGCTTTGCGTAGATCAATGAAGATTCCCAGTGGGACTTCTTTCTTCTCAAGTGCGGTGTATATTAACTCAATCATGTGTATAATGGCATTATTTGTGCTCTTGTTGGTCCTGAATTAATTTATCGAAGATTTTAGAAAGCAGTAGTAAATTAGATATTGGTCTATAATTATTCAAGTCTGTTTGATCACCTCCTTTGTGGATCAGGGTGACCCTTGCTATTTTGAGAATTGCTGGGAAGGTAGAGGTTTCAATGGATTTATTGAAGAGTGTTGCAATAATTGGTGACAGTACCTGTGAAGCTTTTTTGTACATAAAAGGTGGTAAGCTGTTTATGTCTCCTGCGTTGTTTTTAAGGGTGTTGATTATGAGCGAGACTTCTATTGAGTTGGTAGGAGCTAGGAATAGTGTATCAGTGTAGGTGTTGGTGAGGTAGTCTGTTGGACGGGTGTTCGAGCTTGGGATTTTACTCGTTAGATTCTTTCTTATGGTGGAGAAGAAAACATTAAGTCTGTTTGCTGTCTCAGTTGGTGAGAGTAGGGGTTCATCTGCCTTTGATAATTTGATGGTATTGTTCTTGGATATCTTTTTATTTCCTAGAATTGCAGATAGGGCTTTCCAGTCTTTTTCCTATCACCTTTTATGTTATGTAGTCTGTTCTCATAATACAATTTTTTTGACCTTCTTATCAGGCTGGTAAGGATTGATGAGTAACGTTTGGATTGTTCTCTGGTTATTAGACCCCTTATGTATTGTTTTTTCATATTGGTGCCTTTTGTTAATGGATTTAAGGATGCTGGGTGTTAGCCAGAGATTGTTGAGTTTCTTAGCTGTGATCTGTTTAGTTTTTTTAGGACGGCAATGTTTGTTATAGAGGTGGTGTTTTTTTTTTCAAGGAAATTATTGATGCATTTATTAGTATCTGAATATGTTTCTAACTCATTATTCCAGTCTATTTCAATCATAGCTGTTATAAAGTTATTAACAGCTGACTCGTTATGTAGTCTGAAGGTAACTTTTGTAATATCTTGGGGCAAATTACCTAGGTTGGTTATGAGAAATGTAGGGTAGTGGTCTGTTGTGTTGTCTGTGATTATGCCTGATTTTAGAGGGAATATAGTGTTAGTCCAGATGTGGTCTAGTAAGGAGATACTAGTCTCAGAGATTCTTGTTGGTAGTAACAAACAGTTGCTCATAGTGTTTGTGAATTCTGTTACTTGTGGGTCCTGGTCATGTAGAGATTTATATTGAAATCTCCTGTGAGCAGCAAATGGTCTTTGTTCATGTGTGCATCAGTTATCAGGTTTCCTAATTTTTTCACTAAAGTGGTGAATGTTTGACTGAGGAAGTCTGGAGATGTTTATTATTGCGAGTGTTTTTTGCAGGTCTTTTGATTTAAATTTAGTTATAATATATTCTCCATGCTCATCCCTTATGCAAGAGTTATTGATACATTCAAGTTGATCTGAGTAATATATAGCTATTCCACCCCCTCGCTGATCTGTCCTACAGTTGTGAATGGCTGTGTAACCTGTGATGGCATAGACACCTGTAATACCAGGCTTCAGCCAGGTCTCAGTGAGTGTGATGATTGACATATTGGTCTGGAGGAATTGGAGTAGTGCTGTGAGGTCATCATATCTATCTAAAGTAACTGGAGCTGACTATTAATCCAGTAGAAATCGATAATTATTGGCTGAATACATTCTAACACTTAAAAAATAAATCCGACAATAAATTACAAAATTGACAATAAATTACAAAACTAAAAGAAAATTCTAAAAGATCTTCACAAAGTGCAGTGAATTTATGTAAATCAACACAGTGTAATAATTGCAAGTAAAAATAACATTTTTTTATACATAACCATTCTTTACCGTAAAATATTTGCTAAAAATACTAGAGCTTAAAACTGTCATATTTAACACATTCATTATTATAAGGAGGTATACGAATAAATGGACCAATTATCAAATAAATGGACCAATTATCAAATAAATGGACCAATTATCAAATAAATGGACCAATTATCAAATAAATGGACCAATTATCAAATAAATGGACCAATTATCAAATAAATGGACCAATTATCAAATAAATGGACCAATTATCAAATAAATGGACCAATTATCAAATAAATGGACCAATTATCAAATAAATGGACCAATTATCAAATAAATGGACCAATTATCAAATAAATGGACCAATTATCAAATAAATGGACCAATTATCAAATACGCTTGACTACATGTCTTGGCTGTTTCCTTAGTTCGTCGGTATCTGATGATTACTCTCTGCTTGAATAATCTGGTATGTTTCCTTACACCTAGCAGTAAGTAGGTACCTGGGTGTTAGCCGTCTGTTGTGGGTCGTATCCTGGGAGCAAGATTAACCTAAGTTGCCCGAAATGCTATGCATAAAACAATCAACTTCGATTATCACATGACAAGAATGTAAAAAAGATTATTGACCCTAAATTCTCCTAATTAGCTCAAGACAAAAGGATCCAGGAACTCGCCCAACAGCTGCCTAATCTAGAAAAAAAAAACCGAATGACGACCACAGCTGTTGTTATGTATACCGAAGTAGTAACTTACTTCAACATCAAAATAAACAAAGTAGTTTGTTGAATTGCTTCAAAATTAAACGAACCAAATTGAGTAACAACAGTTTTTAAGATTTCGTAATTTTACACAGTTCTCATCTGCCTGGAGACATAAACCCAAATTCTTGCTTACAAACCACACTGATGGAAGATGATCTGAAGGTTATCCTAGAAAGTAGTGATATCAAGGTTTCCCGTTTGTTAGGAATACTAGGACTAAAACGAAGTGTAATACTAATATTTCATTTATATGATTAAAAAAAAAAACCTAATTTGTGTAGGCTACACCTGTTGTGTAGGCTACACCTGTTGTGTAGGCTACACCTGTTGTGTAGACTACACCTGTTGTATAGATTACACCTGTTGTGTAGGCTACACCTGTTGTGTAGACTACACCTGTTGTATAGATTACACCTGTTGTGCAGGCTACACCTGTTGTGTAGGCTATACAATTTTCTTCGTGATTGCATCCAAGAAATGGTCTTGCCAAGATCTACTCCTCCTCAAATTGCCAACATCAAACCTCCTTTCTCCGCAACAGCACGAACTTACCTTGAAGAATGTGCAGATGACTTAAACAATGCTACAAAGGAAGCTTTTCTCCAAGCCAGGACACTAGGCACGACACTCCGGGGTAACATGAACAAGCCAGGACACTAGGCACGACACTCAGGGGTAACATGAACAAGCCAGGACACTAGGCACGACACTCTGGGGTAACATGAACAAGCCAGGACACTAGGCACGACACTCAGGGGTAACATGAACAAGCCAGGACACTAGGCACGACACTCTGGGGTAACATGAACAAGCCAGGACACTAGGCATGACACTCCGGGGTAACATGAACATGCCAGGACACTAGGCACGACACTCCGGGGTAACATGAACAAGCCAGGACACTAGGCACGACACTCCGGGGTAACATGAACAAGCCAGGACACTAGGCACGACACTCAGGGATAACATGAACAAGCCAGGACACTAGGCACCACACTCCGGGGTAACATGAAAAGACGCACCGTCGAAATTATTCGCAGCAGAGTTACCACAGTTAATGTTCAACAAAAAATCAGACTTACTAGGAAACTCCAAACTCTCTGCGATAATAGTCAGAGGAAAAGTTTAGGAAGACCTGAAATTATTCAAAATTTTTCATCTCGTCCACTGACAACCACAGAAACTGAAGCCATCAGCTTAGGCCTCAAATTTGCAACAGGAATTACGAAACCAAAACAAGATCTCAATTTCATCGCTAAAAACTACAGACACAATGACTCCGATTTCCAAAAAGGCTATCTTCAGATCTGTTTGTGACTCGATAAAGTTCACTGCGTGGGCGAAACGTTGTCAATAAAGGATCACATTATATTGCTTATGTGTTTATTTTTCCAGGCTACACTTGTTGTGTAGGCTACACCTGTTGTGTAGACTACACCTGTTGTGTAGGCTACACCTGTTGTGTAGGCTACACTTTTTGTGTAGAATACACCTGTTGTGTAGGCTACACCTGTTGTGTAGGCTACACCTGTTGCGTAGGCTACACCTGTTGTGTAGGCTACACCTGTTTTGTAGGCTACACCTGTTGTGTAGGCTACACCGGTTGTGTAGGCTACACCTGTTGTGTAGTCTACACCTGTTGTGGAGGCTACACCTGTTGTGTAGGCTACACCTGTTGTGTAGGCTACACCTGTTGTGTAGGCTACACCTGTTGTGTAGGCTACACCTGTTGTGTAGGCTACACCTGTTGTGTAGGCTACATCTGTTGTGTAGACTACACCTGTTGTGTAGACTACACCTGTTGTGTAGGCTACACCTGTTGTGTAAACTACACCTGTTGTGTAGGCTACACCTGTTGTGTAGGCTACACCTGTTGTGTAAACTACACTTGTTGTGTAGGCTACACCTGTTGTGTAGGCTACACCTGTTGTGTAGGCTACACCTGTTGTGTAGGCTACACCTGTTGTGTAGGCTACACCTGTTGTGTAGGCTACACCTGTTGTGTAGACTACATCTGTTGTGTAGACTACACCTGTTGTCTTAGGGTTTGCTCAAGACAAATTCCCTTAAGGAAAAGAAGATGTAAACTAGAAAGAGAAAGGCGCTCCCTATACAGGGAGTGTTATATTTATTAACAGGTTACGTAGGCAAAATTTTGAGATCGGCTTCAAATTTTTAACGAGTGTATCCTACTCAGAAGAAGGTTGGTATTGTTAATGTAATGTGTAGGTGTCATTTTGTTAATCTTATTTCAGTAAATTTGTCAGGCAGGAACGACCTCTCGTGAACCCATGCTGAGATTCATTAATCAAATTATGTTCTTCAAGGTGACTTCTAATAATATCAGCTAAAATTGATTCAAATAATTTGCCTACTATTGAAAACACGAAAATTTCATGACGGTGAAAAGGAATAAAGCCGCAAGGGCCATTTCTTTCCCCTCACCTTCACCTGCTTCCAATTTTTTGAGAGGGAATAAACCGGCAAGGGCCATTTCTTTTCCCACTTCCACCGCTGGGCGGGCCAATGCATACCGCCTTACGACAGTTGACGTTACTCGTGGCAACGCACCATCTTGGGAGAGCTCTCACATCACTCAGGCAGCATCACTCTGAGTTACCCTGTCTTATCAGCAGTATCATACTGTATTAACTGTACTGTACTGTATATATGTACCTGGACAGTAAATTTTACTATGGCCCCTAAGAGGAAGTCTGAATCTTGCACTGGAGCTTGTGGCAAGAAGGCAAGAAAGGCAAAGAATAACAGAGCGGCTACAAGAGGCCAATATATCTGAAATATGTAGGGAGACACTGGTCAGAGAAATAGCAAACATCGAACTAAAACTAAAGGAATCTTACAGGAATCAAGAAACGCGGGAAGAACTAAAAGCCATAAATGAATTTGAAAGAAACCCAAAGTATTTCTTTTCTTATGCCAAATCAAAGTCGAGAACAACATCCGGTATTGGGCCCCTACTTAAACGGGATGGGTCCTACACAGATGACAGCAAGGAAATGAGTGAGTTACTAAAGTCCCAGTATGACTCAGTTTTTAGCGAGCCGCTAACCAGACTGAAAGTCGAAGACCTAAATTATTTTTTTATGAAAGTGCCACAGAACTTTATAGACGCAAACCTATCTGACATTATCCTGACGCCAAATGACTTCGAAGAGGCGATAAATGATATGCCCATGCACTCCGCCCCAGGACCAGACTCATGGAACTCCGTGTTCATCAAGAACTGCAAGCAGCCCCTATCACGTGCTTTTAACATTCTATGAAGAGGGAGCATGGACACTGGGGTCGTCCCGCAGTTACTAAAAACAATAGACATAGCCCCACTCCACAAAGGGGGTAGAAAGGCACTGGCAAAGAACTACAGACCAATAGCGCTAACGTCCCATATCATAAAAATCTTTGAAAGGGTTCTAAGAAGCAAGATCGCCACTCATCTAGATACCCATCAATTACACAACCCAGGGCAACATAGGTTTAGAGAAGGTCGCTCCTGTCTGTCCCAACTACTGGACCACTACGACAAGGTCCTGGATGCTCTAGAAGACAAGCAGAATGCAGATGTTATATACACAAACTTTGCAAAAGCTTTTGACAAGTGTGACCATGGTGTAATAGCACACAAAATGCGTGATAAAGGAATGACAGGAAAAGTTGGTAGATGGATCTATAATTTCCTAACAAGTAGAACACAAAGAGCAGTAGTCAACAGAGTAAAGTCTGAGGCGGCTAAGGTGAAAAGCTCTGTTCCACAAGGCACAGTACTCACTCCCATCCTGTTCCTCATCCTCATATCGGACATAGACAGGGATATAAGCCACAGTGCCGTGTCTTCCTTTGCAGATGACACCCGAATCTGCATGACAGTGTCCACCATTAAAGACACTGCAAGACTCCAAGCAGACATCAACCAAATCTTTAAATGGGCTGCAGAAAACAATATGAAGTCCAATTATGAGAAAATTAAATTACTCCGAAATGGAAAACGTGAGGAAATTAAAATCTCATCGGAGTATAAAAAAAATTCCAACCACACAATAGAGCGAAAAACTAATGTCAAAGACCTGGGAGTGATCATGTCAAAGGATCTCACCTTCAAGGACCATAACACTGTAGCAATCGCATCTGCTAGAAAAATGACAGGATGGATAATGAGAACCTTCAAAACCATGGCTGCCAAGCCCATGTTGACACTTTTCAGGTCGCTTGTTCTATCTAGGCTGGAATATTGCTGCACACTAACTGCACCTTTCAAGGCGGGTGAAATTGCTGACCTTGAAAATGTGCAGAGAACCTTCACGGCACAAACAACTGCGACAAACCACCTCAATTACTGGGAATTCTTGAAGTTCATAAACCTGTACTCCCTAGAACGCAGGCGGGAGAGATACAGTATATTATACACTTGGAAAATTCTCGAGGGATTAGTACCAAACTTGCACACGAGAGTCACTCCCTACGAAAGCAAAAGACTCGGCAGACGATGTAACATCCCCTCAATGAAAAGCAGTGGTGCCACTAGCACGTTGAGAGACAACACAATAAGTGTCAGAGGCCCAAGATTGTTCAACTGCCTCCCAGCATATATAAGGGGGATTACCAATAAACCCCTTGCTGTCTTCAAGCAGGCACTGGACAGGCGCCTAAAGTCGGTACCTGACCAGCCAGGGTTTGGTTTGTACGTTGGACTGCGTACTTCCAGCAGTAACAGCTTTGTTGATCAGGCCCTGATCCAACATGAGGCCTGGTCACAGACCGGGCCGCAGGGGCGTTGACCCCTGGAACTCTCTCCAGGTATACTCCAGGTAAACAATGTATCTACCTCATCTGCTAGGAAAATGATAGGATGGATAATGAGAACCTTCTAAACTAGGGACGCCAAGCCCATGATGATTCTCTTCAAATCACTTGTTCACTCTTGGCTGGAATACTGTTGTACAGTAACTGCCCCCTTCAAGGCTGGAGACATTGCAGACCTAGAGAGCGTACAAAGAACTTTTAGGGCACACATATGTATGATAAGGTACCTAAATTACTGGGAACGGTTGAAGGTCCTTGATCTGTATTCCCTGGAGAGAGAGATACATGATAATATACACCTGGAAGGTCCTGGAGGGATTGGTACCAAACCTACACACGAAAATCACTCCCTATGAAAGCAAAAGACTAGGCAGTAGATGCCACATTCCCCCGATGAAAAGCACACTGAGAGACAACTCCATAAGTGTCCGGGGCCCAAGACTGTTCAACTGCCTCCCAGCATACATAAGGGGGATTACCAATAGACCCCTGGCTGTCTTCAAGAAGGCACTGGACAGGCACCAAAAGTCAGTACCTGGCCAGACGGGCTGTGGTTCGTACGTCAGTTTGCGTGCGGCCAGCAGTAACAGCATGGTTGATCAGACCCTGATCCACCATGAGGCCTGGTCTCAGACCGAGCCGCGGGGGCGTTGACCCCCGAAACCCTCTCCAACTAAACTCCAGGTAAACAAATTACAAGAAAATTATCAAAAGTTTTCCACAATATCTATAAATTCGAAAAGAGCCAAAAATTTGAATGTTAAAGGTATTATTGATAATTTTACCTCCAGACAACAACAGGCGAATCACATTGTTTTAAATGTTTAGTTACTCTGAGCTTCTCATTATTCTCTAGTTATACATCATTACAATAATAAGGCAAAGGTGAACATTATTTTTAAATAATTTTATGTAATTATTTTTCTTTGTCTTAGATAATGAGAATTCTTTTCTACCTCTTAGATAAAGTGTGAATAAAATTATTTCAAGAAAATTTTGTTAATTTGTTGAACTTTAATATAGACTGTGTCTGCAAGCGTGGTCCCCTAGCCCCTCCTTCCAGTCAAACAGCCTACTCTAAGCCTCCCCAATGCAGAAATTCTAAGGGTTTCTCTACCAGCCGCCTCTCTGTTAATACGCAAAAGGAATATTGCAGGGTACAAAATTTTAAATAGAAATGTAAGTATGCAAAACAGCCACAGGACTTTTAACGCATCATCAGGAGCTTGCAAAGTTGCAAAAATGAGTAAGAAAATCTCAGCAAGATTCGTTCTGAGGGACGCTTAGTTAAGTCTGAGAGTAGGAGGAGAGTACCCAGGCACACGAGTGCCCAGTGCCAAAAAGATTAAGTATTATAGGAACCGAAGATAGCTAGCCCACAAACAAAGGTAATGGAGTGGTTAACTAGCAAAATTAACATTGGTAACATAATGATTATTAAAATTATCACTCCGACTTCAGAAAAATAAAGGACTATACATTCTGAATAAAGGGCAAACTCACCCAGTGGGTAGACAAAAGGTCGAGCCTCACCAAGAAGAGCAACCCAAGCCCTAATTCCTATTCGTGGAACCCTGGCACCTAAAACAATCCAGATTCATTCATATAAGAATCAGGATTTAGATTGTGCATGATTGTGTCAATTATAAATGAACTGAGCTTGAATAACCCAAAACTACAATTAAATAACAAACGTTTATCGTATTTAATAATTGCAGACTCAAGAATATTTCTTGCTATGAAGTACATGGAACAATGACCATTGTAACAGACCACATACCGGGATTATTGCAAGCTCAAATGTGGTTGAATATTGTATTAGATTTTTGAGCCTTTCTTACTGAGTACTGGTGTTGTGTAGTTCTAGCCTTTAGAGGTTTGCCAGTCTGCCTGACATTGGAAAGGGTGCATCCTAGGCGACCCATCCTGTACACACAACCTACACCCTGTTTTGGAGAATTCTTGATCAACTTATATATTGAGTCTCTTTAGGGAATTCGGCGGGACTGATAAATTCTCAGAGTATGGTAAAACAAGCACTTTCTTGTTATGAGGGGCTGTTCTAGGTTCAGTCCTATGAAATTTTTTTCTAGCTGCCAACAAAGCAGCCTTTAGAAACTCCTCAGGGTAATATAGTTTTATAGCATAGTCAAATATTTTCCTAATTTCTTCATCCAAGAACTCAGGGCTACACACACTATAAGCTCTCAAAAGCATAGTAAGGAAGGCACTTCTTTTTACTATTGTTTCTTGGTTGGAATAATAGTGTGGAAAATATTGGTATTTTCCGAAAGTTGTGATTGATAAACTTTCCAATATGAATAGATATCTTTAATGTGCTGCTGGTAGTTTCACGTTATGTGGACATGAGATTAGAACCATCTAACCATCGCGTGGGTACACGGAGGGAGGATTTGAGGGGAGGCTGGGCAGAGGGCGAGAGAGTCACGTGTGGAGAGGCCTAGGCCCAAGATATCAGGGAGGAATGATTTCGGGAGTTTGGCGATTGCGTCAGCCAGCCCAGACTTTATGGCTTCATTTCGTATCAATGGTATCAATGATATGAAAGCAGAAGCTAGGCAGTGGGTCTGGCGGCCAAAGATGGACCAAGATATTGCAGAAGTGACAAAGAGTTGTCCCATTTGTTTTCAGAATTTTAAGCCAATTTCATCTCCTGTCCTATCTTGGCCCAGCACTGGGAAACCATGGTCTAGAGTGCATATAGACTATGCAGGTCCAGTTGAGGGCAAATATTTTTTGGTAATTGTGGATTCCTTTTCAAAATTCTTAGATGTGCAAGCCACTAGTTCTATGACATCCACAGTTACTACTGAGTTACTGAGGAAATCCTTTTGTAATTTTGGGTTACCAGACATAGTTGTGTCAGATAATGCTGCATACTTTGTATCCCACGAACTGGAAGCCTTCTTTAGTAAGAATAGTATTGAACATGTTACTCCAGCCCCATACCATCCATCATCAAATGGTCTGGCAGAGGGGACGGTAAGGACATTGAAGGAAGGGTTACACAAGTTTACAAAAGGATCTCTCAATACCAGATTATGTAGGTTCTTATATAACCATAGGAAAACTGTTCATTCCTAAACTATTAAGACACCAGCAGAAATGATGTTTCATAGGAATTTTAAAGTCCCAGTTTCGGCTGTCAAATGTCATGTTAAAGAGGACAATTCATTGCCTAAGATGCCTGCTGGTGGCTTTCAAGGAGAGGTGAAGCAATTTAAAGTTGACGATGCTGTGTATGCAAGAAACTTTGGGATAGGTGACCCTTGGGTAGAAGGAAAAATTGTGGAGGTATTAGGGGTTAGAAATTACAGTGTTAATTAGAGGTTTTGGTAACATGATATGGGAAAGGCATATAGATCAACTCATGCCAATGTTTAGGAGTGGAGTGCAACCATTGATTCCAACAGTACCAGAAGCTGTAAGGAGTGGTTTAGAGGAACTGCCCACAATAGACAATTATGTTAATAAACTTAAAGAGCAGGTCAGCATGCAGGAAGAACCTCCTGGGAGGTTTAATAAGGGAAACAGCAGTGTGAGAGAAGAGGAGGCACCTCAGGACAGTGCAAACCCTATAATTCTCCGGCATTCCAGCAGAGTTGTCAAGCCTCCAGATAGGTTGGATTTATAAGTTGTATGATATAATGTAATTTAGAAAAGGAGGAATGTAAGGGGTTGGGAGCAGTAGGAGGATTAAATACTATGTTTGTTTGGGTCAGTCATTTATAGTTGTTGTTATTGTTGTTGTTGTTATGGAGCAGCCATGGAGAGTATACAATTGTTATTGTACTCTGGCTTTTATTAACCTACAACCACTACAGTAACAGAAACAGCAAGATTGTCTTTGTGCAAAATAGAGTCGCAGAAATTAACCAGATGCAAGAGAAATATGATAGTTTGGGCCAGCATAAGTTAACCTTTAATCATATACCCGGGGCGGAGAATCCAGCTGATCTCTTGTCTCGAGGGTTGACTTATGCAAAGTTTGTGAAGACTTTGTCATGGTTTAAAGGACCCAGTTGGCTGGTGGATAAAGTGAATTGGCCTGTTCAAAAGGCGCATATTGCTCCGGTGGAAATTACTGTGAACACGGCTCCAGTCATCGGTCCCTCCTTAACCATTGATATTAATAGATACTCATCTTTACCAAAATTGATTAATGTCATGAAGTTGGTGTTTAACTTCATAAACAAGATGAATGTTCCGTATGATTTTCCTCATCCTCTGAAATACTGGGTACAGAGAGTACAAGGAGAAATCTATGGAGGGGAGATTAAATTACTAAGGGATAGAAAAATTGTGAAAGGTTCAATAATAGAGAAATTGGGGCTATACTTGGAGGATGACGTAATCAGGTGCAGAGGTAGATTGCAAAATGCTGAATTGGGTGAATATGCTAAACACCCTATCCTGCTGCCCAAGACTCATCATCTGACAACTTTAATTGTATTAAATGCCCATAAAAATGTGATGCATGGTGGAGTACAAGATACCTTAAATTACATTAGGGAAACTTTCTGGATTCCCCAAGGACGACAGAGTGTGAAGCGGGTTATCAAGACGTGTAGTGTGTCGTCGTGTGGATGACAGAACCTACATGTACCCAGGTCCTCCACCATTGCCCAAGGAACGAGTGCAGTTAATAAAGCCATTTGATGTAACAGGTGTGGATTACAGTGGTCCAATCATTTTAACGGGTACTGCAGATGGTGTTCCTTTAAAAGTGTATATATGTTTATTTACTTGTACCGCTTCAAGGGCAGTACACTTAGAAGTGGCACAGGATTTGTCTGCAGAACAGTTCATACAGCTATTTCGTAAATTTACAGCCAGGAGATCCTGTCCGAGACTAATGATTTCAGATAATGCCACTAACTTTGTAGCGGGGGCGCAACATTTGAAGGAATTAACTGAGGGTAATGAGGTACAGTCGCTACAAAGTCAGTGAGGGTGTGGTTGGAAGTTTATCACTCCCAGGGCCCCTTGGCAAGGGGGATTGTAAGATAACACAGCAAACTGACTCTCTCTGTGCAGACTGATAGGTACAGTGAAGAGGTGTCTGTGTAAAGTACTACACCGGAAACGAATTAACTTGGAGGAATTCCAGGCAGTATTAGTGGAGGCAGAGAATCGTCCTCTCTCGTACATAATTGATACTCCCGAAGCAGAAGTACTGACTTCTTTTCACTTGATATGTGGGTGGAAACTGGAAGCTGCACCTATCTATAGAGATAATCCTGAGGAAGTTGATGAGGATTATAATAATGTGACAGTGTTAAGTGATAAATTTAAGATGTTAAATAAAGTAATTAATCACTGGTCTACTGTGTGGCGCAAAGAATATCTTCTTACACTACGTGAACACTTTTATGGTGCGTCAGAAGTGGCGAATCGACAAAATATTCAACCAGGTGACATTGTGTTAATTGATACTGAACAACCAAGAACGTTGTGGCCTCTGGTCAAGGTAGTGACATCGTACCCAGATGCTCAGGGTGTTGTCAGGAATGTCAAAGTGTTGTGTCGCTGCCAAGAGAGTTTACGCACCATTAATAAGTTAATCCCCTTAGAATTAAAGGGAGTTCTATCAACTGTGAACGAAAACCTAAGGGAAAGTGACATGAGTGATGTTGAAGACGACACTGACCAGGTGAGGCAAGAGGAAGGAAGTGTGATCCGACCTACCAGGAGGACAGCTGTTCAGTCCAGGGCGGGCTGGAAACTCCTTTTGCAAGATGATGCAATTTGAATCATCTAACAACGCACTCTGCCCGGCCGCAATGTGGAAAATATTGGTATTTTCCGAAAGTTGTGATTGATAAACTTTCCAATATGAATAGATATCTTTAATGAGCTGCTGTTGGTTTCACGTTATGTGGACATGAGATTAGAACCATCCAACCATCGCGTGGGTACACGGAGGGGGGATTTGAGGGGAAGCTGGGCAGAGGGCGAGAGAGTCACGTGTGGAGAGGCCTAGGCCCAAGATATCAGGGAGGAATGATTTCGGGAGTTTGGTGATTGCGTCAGCCAGCCCGGACTTAATGGCTTCATTTCGTAATATGGAGTGATATCAAAGTGTGTGACTCGTAATTCGTGGGACATTCGGTCCGGAAAGTCCGATATTCGGGCGACAATTTGGTGAAATAATGTGGGATCCCCGCTTAATGGGGTATCGATATTTAGGCCTAATTCGGGCTCTAGTGATGCGACGACACGACAAGATACGGTGGTCGTAAACCCTGATTCTGGGTGTTTTTCATAATAGAAGTGACTTGAATATACTTAATGAATACGGTGAGACATTGAGTCTAGTGAAGCAGATTTATAAATAATTGGAAGTGAAGGTACCGTATGGCGGCACGGACAGGGACGCCATCCCAGGACCGCCATGTTGGATATGGAAGGGATGATCAACTTCATCTTCACTCATCGACTTTGAATTTCGGTATAGAGCCGGTGAATGTGTATAACCTGGTGGGACGTTAAGCCATAGTGTATATAGTTATTAAATTCATACGGATAAACTGTAATAAAGGGAAATAGCAAGAGGATATGAATCGCTACTCCCGATCAACCGCATGTTAAGTAAGCGCCCCGTCCCGTGGGCGTAAGAGAGATCAAGGAAATTAATCTTCTTTGACTCAGGGGAACAACCCATACCATCATGTTGACGGAAGAACTATATCTACTGAGCAAGATCACGAGATCTATCGAAGCACATCAACAAGAATGCGGCTTCCCCACCGTAAGTATGTACTATATTGTCTTAGTTACCATCTGGCCAGTAGGTATGTTGAGATAATGTGTGTCTGCGGTGGGAATGATAAGGATCTACAGTGAACACCCAGGAAGCAGATAAAGGGTGAGTGGATGTTAATTAATTGTGCTTGCTCCTCCTCCTCAATCTTACATCCTGTATCTAAAACCATACAGTCCACTTAAAATTAATCATACCATAATTATTATCTATTAAGATTTATTTACACTGGTCTAGAGCGTAAGTGGGTTCAGAGGGTGTGAAATAATCGAAGGGAGTCATTTCAGTGACCAGGGTGACTCAAGTTTCTCACATACCTCAAGGGAGTGACTGCGGTAAAATTATACTAGTCGGTCATCTCCCCGGGAGATTGTTTGTTGCAAGTGGCGGTGGCCCAGATAGACAATCTCTCTTAATTCCCCACAAATAGTGTCAAAGTTCCGTGAATGGCAATTAGGGCTGGGGTTGCTCCTTTTGGTGCAGCTCGACCTTTTGTCTACCCATTAGGTGAGTTTGCCAGTGACTCGTTTTGTCTACCCACTTGGTGAGTTTGCCAGTGACTCGTTTTGTCTACCCACTTGGTGAGTTTGCCCCTGACTCGTTTTGTCTACCCACTAGGTGAGTTTGCCCCTGACTCGTTTTGTCTACCCACTAGGGGAGTTTGCCCCTGACTCGCTTTGTCTACCCACTAGGTGAATTTGCCCCCAACTCGTTTTGTCTACCCACTAGGTGAGTTTGCCCTGACTCGTTTTGTCTACCCACTAGGTGAGTTTGCCCCTGACTCGTTTTGTCTACCCACTAGGTGAGTTTGCCCCTGACTCGTTTTGTCTACCCACTAGGTGAGTTTGCCAGTTACTTGTTTTGTCTACCCACTTGGTGAGTTTGCCAGTGACTCGTTTTGTCTATCCACTTGGTGAGTTTGCCCCTGACTCGTTTTGTCTACCCACTAGGTGAGTTTGCCCCTGACTCGTTTTGTCTACCCACTAGGTGAGTTTGCCCCTGACTCGTTTTGTCTACCCACTAGGTGAATTTGCCCCCGACTCGTTTTGTCTACCCACTTGGTGAGTTTGCCCTGACTCGTTTTGTCTACCCACAAGGTGAGTTTGCCCCTGACTCGTTTTGTCTACCCACTAGGTGAGTTTGCCCCTGACTCGTTTTGTCTACCCACTAGGTGAGTTTGCCCCTGACTCGTTTTGTCTACCCACTAGGTGAGTTTGCCCCTGACTCGTTTTGTCTACCAACTAGGTGAGTTTGCCCCTGACTCGTTTTGTCTACCCACTAGGTGAGTTTGCCAGTGACTCGTTTTCCTTAATTGTGTGGAATGTTCACGAGGACAAATGCCAGACACAGCTTTATTCAGAATGTAAAGTCCATTATATTTCTGAAGTCAGACCGATAATTTCGATAACCATTATGTTTAAAATATTAATTTCGCTAGTTAACCACTCAATTACCTTTGCCTGTGGGCTGATTATCCTCAGTTCCTATTATACTAAATCTTTTCTGGCACTTGGCACTTGTGTGCCTGGGTAGAGATGTTTCCCGCCTCTCCTCCTACCCTCAGTCTTAATAAAGTGTCCCTCGGTACATATCTGCTGAGATTTTCTTACTGATTTTGCAACTTTGCAAGCTTCTGATGATGTGTTGATTGCAACACTAAATGAAGTCCTGATTTATTGAATTTATATTTATATATATATATATATATATATATATATATATATATATATATATATATATATATATATATATATATATATATATATATATATATATATATATATATATATATATATATATATATATATATATATATATATATATATATATATATATATATATATATATATATATATATATATATATATATATATATATATATATATATATATATAATATATATATATATATATTATAGAAATAGAGTATGGTAGACAGCAACCACCCAGGGAGGTACTACCATCCTGCCAGGTGACTGTGAAACAGAAACCTGAAACTGTTTTACATGATGGTAGGATTGCTGGTGTCTTTTTTCTGTCTCATAAACATGCTGGATAACAGGTATATCTAGCTACTTCTACTTACACATTAGGTCACACTATACTGGCATACACATGCATATATATACATACACACATCTAGGTTTTCTTCTTTTTCTTAATAGCTCTTGTTCTTTTTATTTTCTCTATTGTCCATGGGGAAGTGGAAAAGAATCTTTCCTCCGTAAGCAATGCGTGTCGTATGAGGCGACTAAGATGCCGGGAGCAATGGGCTAGTAACCCCTTCTCCTGTACAAATCTACTAAAAACGAGAAGAAGAAAAACTTTATAAAACTGGGTTGTCTGAATGTGCGTGGATGTAGTGCGGATGATAAGAAAGATGATTGCCGATGTTATGAATGAAAAGAAGTTGGATGTCCTGGCCTAAGCGAAACAAAGCTGAAGGGGGTAGGCGAGTTTCAGTGGGGAGAAATAAATGGGATTAAGTCAGGAGTATCAGAGAGAGTTAGAGCTAAGGAAGGGGTAGCAATAATGTTGAAGGATCAGTTATGGAAGGAAAAGAGGGAATATAAATGTGTAAATTCAAGGATTATGTGGATTAAAATAAGGGTCAGATGCGAAAAGTGGGTCATAATAAGCGTGTATGCACCTGGAGAAGAGAGGAGTGTAGAGGAGAGAGAGATTTTGGGAGATGATAAGCGAATGTATAGGAACTTTTGAACCAAATGAGAGAGTAATTGTGGTAGGGGACCTAAATGCTAAAGTGGGAGAAACATGCAGAGAGGGTGTAGTAGGTAAGTTTGGGGTGCCAGGTGTAAATGATAATGGAAGCCCTTTGATTGAACTTTGTATAGAAAGGGGTTTAGTTATAGGTAATACATATTTTAAGAAAAAGAGGATAAATAAGTATACAAGATATGATGTAGGGCGTAATGACAGTAGTTTGTTGGACTATGTATTGGAAGATAAAAGACTGTTGAGTAGACTTCAGGATGTACATGTTTATAGAGGGGCCACAGATATATCAGATCACTTTTTAGTTATAGCTACAGTGGGAGTAAAAGGTAGATGGGATACAAGGAAAATAGAACCAGTAAGTAAGAGAGAGGCGAAGGTTTATAAACTAAAAGAGGAGGCAGTTAGGGTAAGATATAAACAACTATTGGAGGATAGATGGGCTAGTGAGAGTGTAGGCAATGGGGTCGAAAATGTATGGGGTAGATTTAAAAATGTAGTGTTAGAGTGATCAGCAGAAGTTTGTGGTTACAGGCGAGTGGGTGCGGGAGGGAAGAGGAGCGATTGGTGGAATGATGATGTAAAGAGAGTAGTAAGGGAGAAAAAGTTAGCATATGAAAGGTTTTTACAAAGTAGAAGTGATGCAAGGAGGGAAGAGTATATGGAGAGAAAAAGAGAGGTTAAAAGAGTGGTGAAGCAATGTAAAAGAGAGCAGATGAGAGAGTGGGTGAGATGTTATCAGCAAATTTTGTTGAAAATAAGAAAAAGTTTTGGAATGAGATTAATAAGTTGAGGAAGCCTAGAGAACAAATGGATTTGACAGTTAAAAATAGGAGAGGAGAGTTATTAAATGGAGAGTTAGAGGTATCGGGAAGATGGAGAGAATATTTTGAGGAGTTGTTAAATGTTGATGAAGACAGGGAAGCTGTGATTTCGTGTGTAGGGCAAGGAGGAATAACATCTTGTAGGAGTGTGGAAGAGCCAGTTGTGGGTGTAGGGAAGTTCGTGAGGCAGTGGGTAGAATGAAAGGGGTAAGGCAGCTGGGATTGATGGGATAAAGATAGAAATGTTAAAAGCAGGTGGGGATATAGTTTTGGAGTGGTTGGTGCTATTATTTAATAAATGTATGGAAGAGGGTAAGGTATCTAGGGATTGGCAGAGAGCGTGTATTGTTCCTTTGTATAAAGGCAAAGGGGACAAAAGAGAGTGCAAAAAATATAGGGGAATAAGTCTGTTGAGTGTACCTGGTAAAGTGTATGGTAGAGTTATTATTGAAAGAATTAAGAGTAAGACAGAAAGCAGGATAGCAGATGAACAAGGGGCTTTAGGAAAGGTAGGGGTGTGTAGACCAAGTGTTTACAGTGAAACATATAGGTGAACAGTATTTGGATAAGGGTAAAGATGTTTTTGGAGAATTTATGGATTTGGAAAAGGCGTATGATAGGGTAGATAGGGGGGCAATGTGGCAGATGTTGCAGGTGTATGGAATAGGAGGAAGGTTATTGAAAGCAGTGAAGAGTTTTTATGAGGATAGTGAGGCTCAGGTTAGAGTGTGTAGGAGGGAAGGGGACTATTTCCCAGTAAAAGTGGGCCTTAGACAAGGATGTGTGATGTCACCATGGTTGTTCAATATATTTATAGATGGGGTTGTAAGAGAAGTGAATGCGAGGGTCTTGGCAAGAGGTGTTGGGCTAAAAGATAAAGAAGCAAATACAAAGTGGGAGTTGTCACCGTTGCTTTTGCTGATGACACTGTGCTTTTGGGAGATTCTGAAGAGAAGTTGCAGAGGTTGGTGGATGAATTTGGTAGGGTGTGTAAAAGAAGAAAATTGAAAGTGAATATAGGAAAGAGTAAGGTGATGAGGATAACAAAAAGAATAGGTGACGAAAGATTGGATATCAGATTGGAGGGAGAAAGTATGGAGGAGGTGAATGTATTCAGATATTTGGGAGTGGACATGTCGGCGGATGGGTCTATGAAGGATGAGGTGAATCATAGAATTGATGAGGGGAAAAGGGTGAGTGGAGCACTTCGGAGTCTGTGGAGACAAAGAACCTTGTCCATGGAAGTAAAGAGGGGAATGTATGAGAGTATAGTTATACCAACGCTCTTATATGGGTGTGAAGCATGGGTGATGAATGTTGCAACGAGGAGAAGGCTGGAGGCAGTGGATATGTCCAGAGAGCTGAGGAGGGGTTGTTGAGGTGGTTTGGACATGTAGAGAGAATGGAACGAGACAGAGTGACTTCGAGAGTGTATAAATCTGTAGTGGAGGGAAGGCGGGTAGGGGTCGGCCTAGGAAAGGTTGGAGGGAGGGTAAAGGAAGTTTTGTGTGCGAGGGGCTTGGACTTCCAGCAAGCATGTGTGAGCGTAATTGATAGGAGTGAATGGAGGTATATGGTTTTAATACTTGACGTCTGTTGGAGTGTGAGCAGGAAGGGATTCAGGGAAACTGGCAGGCCGGACTTGAGTTCTGGAGATGGGAAGTACAGTGCCGGCACTCTGAAGGAGGGTGTTAATGTTGCAGTTTTATAACTGTAGTGTAAAGCACCCTCTGGCAAGACAGTGATGGAGTGAATGATGATGAAAGTTTTCTTTTCGGGCCACCCTGCCTTGGTGGGAGTCGGCCGATGTGTTAATAAAGAAAAAAAAATATATATATATATATATATATATATATATATATATTCCCAAATGGGAACAGCCAACAGACCCTCCCAGCAGACAGAGCTGACAGCTACCCTGACTTCACCTCTACAGAGGACCTAAAAGCTGCAATCAATTAACATCCACCAGGACGCTGCCACATCCCCAAAGCAGCTCGCCATCAAGCTGCCAGCAAATTCGCTGACCTCTTGAAGAAAGTTAACGATGCTCCTGCAAACAACGGATCCTGGCACAACCTACTGCTTTTGGCAATGCCTGTTTGGCTGTCCCACCAAGGAGGACAAGTCACTAGCTACATCTGTTATCAGGGCAATAAATGCATTCCCTAGATTAATATTATTATAATCAAATAGAAGCGTAAACCACAGGGTTATACAGCGCTGCAGTTTTGCAGGATGCAGGGAGAGTGGGTTGTAAAGGGAGATGGATGATTAGTAGGGTATGGAGTGCAGCATGACGGTGGATAGTGCAGGGATAGAGGGTAGCTAGAGATCGAGGGAGAAGGGACTGAGGAGGTGCTAGAGGTATACTCTTCGAGTTTGTGTAGTAAGTCAGTTTCTGTCAAAAAGTCAACGAGAAGTCAGGATTAAAGGAGGGTCCATCAGCAAGAAGGGAAGGTAAAGAAAGGGCGCGAGCAAGACGGTGGAGGTAAATTCTGCGTGCTCGTTGATAGAGTGGGCAGTCCAACAGAATATGTCAAACAGACACTGGAACTGACAATGCTCACAGAAGGGGCAGGGAGCCTCTCCATGAGATACCCGTGAGTAAAGACGAGTGTGGCCATGAAGACGGGGAGAGTGTAGTCTCCCAACCTCGACTTGGTGACAAGAAGAAGGCCAGAAACCTATAACTGGTTTAATAGAATGAAGTTTGTTATTCAGCAGGTCAGACCAGCGTTTTGCCAACGGGTGCGAAAGGTTTGGGAATGACCGCAAAAAAGTCCCAAAAAACACCTCTATATGAAACTGGGAAAGGGCGTACTGCTGACCACGCAGCATTCTGCCTTTCACCCTTACTCAACATGACCAGGGACCCAACAAAAAACAATATCTTTATGTTTTTAAAGATACGGCTAACCAAAAGGGGGATACGAAGAACTAGGGGGGGAGGGTATCAATTTTATGGATGCCTGTAAAGACTAAGGGGGTCTGAAACGACCACAAATGGTGACACAGGCATAGATCAAAGGATAAGTGCCACAAGAATGGCTAAACCCATAAATATGCTAGCCAGGGAATAGGTGCCCTAGTACGACGCTGTCCGGAAAAACTGCTGCAACCGACCCAGAACGAACCATTGGTATCTGCTGGCATGGGAATGAGGGAAATGGTTGGAAAAAAAGAGGAAAAGGAAAAGTTGGGCTTTCCACAAGATGAGAAAGAACAGCCGGACAGCAGGAACTTCCCCGGGGGAGGGAAAAGGGGGATGTCACATGAACATTGAGGGGGGAGCTGAAGGGGGACAGGGGGAATTAGAGAAAAAAAGGGAGAAGTAAGCAGGGGGGAACAAATAAAGGCGTCTACTAACATCTGTAAAAATCCCATACATGGAAGAATTGCGAAGTTGAGGAACAAAATACAAGTGTGCATCACCATCGGATAAGGTGGAAAGTTCCCTTTTTTCCCTGGGCTCTCAAAAGGGAAAAAAATGCACCAAGCGTAATCCCTGGTGATGAATGGGATTAAGGGTGGAAAAAGTAGCAGGAGGCCCCCGAAATATCTTCCCAAAAACAGTTTTAAAAATTAGGTGAAAAAGGGGGAGAGTTCTCATCAGCCCCCCTGAAAAATGTGGGG
>WNWK01029801.1:0-24062 GCA_009830355.1 Cherax destructor
CCCCACCCTTTCCATTGCCTTCACTTCACACATTGACTTCACTGACCCATACCCCAGTTTTATCGTTTTTTGTTCATACCTTCTTCGAATAACTTATTTACAATGGAATTTGTGGCCTCAGGGTAAGGAGGCTCCAAGTGTTGTTTCCCAGTTTTATATGTGTGAAAGGGTTACAAACCCAAAATTCTGTTTGGGCTTGTCTTTCCTTCTGCTGACCTTTCCAGATGAAACATTTAACGAGAGTGCCTTCGTGGGTTGGTTAATATCAACAGGTTTTGTTCATTCTCTGCTGCATTCTCTACAGCGCCAATATTTATTTGCTCAGGTGGTATACAGTTTTCTCTATATCTCTCCTCTTCCCGCATTCTGTATCTCGGATATTGCTCTTGATCTCTTTGCCATCACCCATCTTGTTGTTAGGTGATTTTAACGCTCACCATCAAATTTGGGAGGGTCCCACCGTGACCTCGTGGTGATCAGTTGGAGACTCTTCTCACATCTCATCTTCCTCATGTTTTAAATACGGCTCCCACCCATTTTGACTGTCGCACCAGTCTCTCTTCATTGATCAATCTTTCTGTCCTCGTCATTGCACTTGATTACACTTGGTTTGCTCTCCCGGATTTGCTAGACAGTGATACTTTCCAATTCTTCTTACTTCTACTACGTATTCCCGACCGCCTCATAGCCTCCATTGGCAATTTGGACTAGCAAATTGGGATTTACTCTCATCTTATCGCTTTTGTGGGGACCTTCTTCATCCTTATTGATGAGCTGGTGAACCAGTTAGACCTTAGTTTTGACTGCAGCATCTTTCTATTCTCAAATCTCGAGGCAGACATTCTCGACATGTGCCTTGGTGGTTTCCTGCGTGTGCGTGCAGTGCGTTTCAAACGTTCTGCGGGGGCGTTGTCGATATAATCAGACCTCAGATCGTCTTTTGAATTTTAAGCGGGCAAGGGCAGTTGCTCACCGCAACGCAAGCACTTGTTGGCAAGTCTACGTTTCACCTACCTCGACTTCTCCTATTTGTGTGGTTTGGAATGAGGACGAAGTTGTGTGGCAAGTACGCTCCGGAAACAGCTCCGTTTTGTGGGTTACTGGGTAAGTGTTGGGAACCTCTTGAAGTTGCCACGAAATCGGGAACTATCTTGTTCGTGTCTCCCAAGGGCTTCACCATTGTCCCTCGTTTATCGCGTCTCTGTCTCCGGGAGAAATTGCCCTTGGATTTTCTTCTAATGGAATGGAGCCATATGAAGTACCTTTCATTCTCTTAGAGCTAGGTCCACTCTTTCTGCTTGGCGGTCATCGGCAGCTGGCCTGATGATATTCATATCCATATGCTACAGATCTGCATATCCATATATGTTACAGTACTTTTGGTCTTTTCAATCTTATTTGGAAGCGAGGGGTTCTCCTCAACAATGGAAATCTGCTATTGTAGTACGTTTCGCAAACCAGGCACTCGGGGCTTGATACCTCTCACTATTGTCCCATTCCTCTGAGCAGTGTAGATGCAAGATGATGGAACTATTGGTGAATAGACAGTCTGATATGGTATTTGGAGACTCACAATAGTCTTTCTCATCGCCAATATGTCTTTCGAAGGCTGCTCTACTTTAGACTCTTACTCCACTTAGATATGTATGTGCGAAATGCCTTTACTAATAAACACTCCATCCTAGCAGTCTTTTTGATCTCAAGAACGCATATAACACCACTTGGTGGTATAACATCTTAACCTAGGCCCACTCCTTAGGCCTCTGCAGTAATCTACGAACCTTCCTAGCTGCTCTTTATCTGAAAACATTTTCATGTCTGTGTTGGCGCCTCGCTTTCCTCAAACTTTTCAGGCCGAGGGAGTCCACAAGGCTGTGTTCTTAGCACTACCCTTCCGTTCTTCCAGCATCTTTGGTCATCACTTTATGTGGATAACTTTGCTATAGCTTACTCAGGCGCTGACTGTTGCCTGGTAGTGGCATTCCTTCAGGATGCGATTGACCAAGTTTCCATTGAGCCACTTTCACGGATTTAAATTTTCTAGTACGAAAACCCAATTCATTACCTTCACTAGACGTCCTCTTGTCCCAGACATTCCATTGTATTTACACGGCTCACGTATTCCAGAATGTGATATGGTCATTTATTCTTTGAAGGCAGCATCGTTCATGGGGAGCAGATCGCCGGACTCTCCTCCGTTTTCATTCCACCCAAGTCTTGTCCAAGCTGGATTATGGCGACCAAGTCTATTCTGCGGCTTCTACAACTTTTTTCTAAGTTAGATCCCCTTCATCATCAGGGTCTACGTTTATTCTTTTTGGGGCCTTTCGTTCATCCCCTGTTGAAAACTTCTATGCTGAGGCGAATGTTTCTTCCATAGCTGAACATCATGATGCTGATTGCCTTCGTTACTTTGTCCGCTCATGACCTTCGTGTTCCTTCTACGTATAAGAACATAAGAACATAAGAAAGAAGGAACACTGCAGCAGGCCTACTGGCCCATGCGAGGCAGGTCCAAATCTCCAACGGCTTAAGCCAATGCCCCGACCCAGCCAGGTCAGGTTACATTCACTTAAGGAAGGAGCACTGCATCTGACCTAGTAGCACAACTAGTCAGGACCAATTCACACCCAACCGCACCCACTCATATAATTGTCCAGCCGACCACCTGGTCAGGTCACTTCCACTTAAGGAATTAGTACAGGTCAGGTTACATTCACTTAAGGAAGGAGCACTGCATCTGACCTAGTACAAGCTCACACCCATCCACACCCACTCATGTATTTATCTAACCTATTTTTAAAACTACACAACGTCTTAGCATCTATGACGGTACTCGGAGTTTGTTCCACTCATCCACAACTCTATTACCAAACCAGTGCTTTCCTATATCCTTCCTGAATCTGAACTTTCCAACTTGAAACCATTGCTGCGAGTCCTGTCTTGGTTGGATATTTTCAGCACGCTATTTACATCCCTTTGTTTATTCCTGTTTTCCATTTGTACACACTCAATCATATCCCCCTAATTCTACGCCTTTCTGAGAGTGCAGATTCAGGGCCCTCAGTCTATCCTCATAGGGAAGATTTCTGATACATGGGATCAACTTTGTCATCCTCCTCTGTACGTTTTCCAGTGCATTTATATCCATTCTGTAATACGGTGACCAGAACTTTTGCAGCATAATCTAAATGAGGCCTAACCAAAGATATATAGAGTTGAAGAACAACCTGAGGACTTCTGTTATTTATACTTCTTGATATGAAGCCAAGGATTCTGTTAGCTTTATTGGAACACTTATGCACTGTTGTCTAGGCTTCAGATTACTACTAACCAGAACTCCTAAATCCTTCTCGCAATTACAAGTAATAAGATCTATATTTTCAGCTTATATGTGGCATGGTTATTGTCCTGCCCAACATTTAGAACTTTGCATTTGTTTACATTAAACTGCATCTGCCACTTCTCCGACCACTGCATCAGTCTATTCAAATCATCCTGGAGTGCTCTAATGTCCTCGTTTGAATGAATTGGACGGCCTATTTTGGTGTCATCAGCAAAATTACTTATGCTACTATTTATTCCTCATCTATGTCGTTTATGTAAATTGTAAACAACAGGGGCCCAAACTGACCCCTGTGGAACACCGCTTGAGACACGCCCCATTCTGATTTCTCTCATTTATGCAAACTCTCTGCCGCCTATTAGTCAACCATGCCTCTACCCAGGAAAAATTTCTCCTCCTATTCCGTGTGCCTTAAGTTTCCTCAGTAGCCTCTGATGTGGAACTTTATCGAAAGCCTTACTGAAGTCCATATACACAATATCATATTCATTACCATGATCTACTTCCTCAAACACCTTAGTGAAAAAAGTTAGTAAATTCGTAAGACATGAACGCCCTTTGTAAAACCGTGTTGAGATTCATTAATCAATTTATGCTTTTCAAGATGGCTACGAATTGCCTCGGCAATTATTGATTCCATAAATTTACCAACTATGGAGGTAAGGCTTATTGGTCTATAGTTCGAAGCTAAGGACCTGTCACCTGCCTTGTAAATAGGTATTACATTTGCCCTTTTCCACTTGTCTGGCACTATGCCAGTTTGTAGTGATATATTGAAAAGATTTGCCAAAGGTTTGCTAAGTTCCTCTTTACATTCCTTTAAAACTCTTGCAAACAGTTCATCAGGGCCTGGGGATTTGTTAGGTTTTAATTTCTCTATTTGTCTGAGGACCATGTCACTAGTTACCCCAATCGAGCATAGTCTGTTATCTTCCAGTTCTACATAATTTATTATTTCTGGAATTCTGCTAGTATCTTCCTGAGTAAAACTGAGAGGAAGTAAGTATTGAAAATTTCACACATATCCTTATCACTGTCCGTGATCTGTCCTGAGTTACTCTTAAGTGGGCCTATCTTGTCCCTAATCTTACTTCTGTATACCTGAAAAAACCCCTTTTTGGGTTAGTCTTCGAATCCCTTGCGACCTTAGCCTCATAACCCCTTTTGCTTTTCTTATTCCTTTTTTATTTCTCTCTTTAATTGAAAATATTGATTTCTTATCTGTCCATCCCCTCTTTTGATACGCCTATATATGCCTCTCTTTGACCAATGAGATGTTTTAATCTATTGTTCATCCATTTAGGATCATTTTTGTTAGATCTAATTTCCCTACTTGGAACAAAAGTTGTCTGGGCAGCTAGAACTATGCTCTGAAAAACGTCATATTGGCAACCAAAACCACCTACCTGACCCACCTAGGTAATTTCTCAGCCCCATGAAGTCGGCTACACGAAAGTCTGGAACTGAGACTTGATTGCAGTTACCTGGGTAATTCCATGATATATTAAAACTAAGTGATTTGTGATCGCTTTCCCCAAGCTCTTCAGTAACCTCAAGATTATTAATTAGTGATTCTTTGTTAGCAAGAACCAAATCAAGCAAGTTGCTACCTCTAGTTGGTTCTGTCACAAACTGTTTTAAAAAACAATCCTGAACCGTATCAAGAAAGTCACTAGACTCAAGATTACCTGTCACATTGTTCCAATCAATGTGTCTAAAGTTAAAATCTCCCATTAACACAACATTTTCATATCTAGACGCCTTATGAATTTCGTCCCATAGCAGCTTACTGCGCTCCTATCAGGCTTGGGGTCTGTAAATCACACCCAAAATTAATTTTCACGACCCTCGAGAAACTGTAGCCAAACAGATTCTGTGTCAGCTGTTTCTAATCTTATATCTTGTCTAACACAACAATTTAAATTATCTCTGACATACATCGCCACTCCACCACCCTTCCTGTTGACCCTATCAGTGTGGAATAGTTTGTAACCCTGAATGTTGCACTCGGAAGGCATTTCTCTATCTTTCAGGTTGAACCAGGTCTCTGTTATAGCAATAATATCTATATTACCTGCACTTGCAAGTAATCTTAGCTCATCTATCTTATTTCTTAGACTCCTACTATTTGTATAGTAAACCTCAAGGGAGCTAGTCACTCGTTGCCCTCTACTATCTCTCTTTGTTTGTTGATCAATTGTTTTGCATTTACAAACAACTTTATTTTGAATCTTATCTTTTAAACATAACCCTGGGGTATCCTGGAAATATCTGCTGTTTCCAGGCCTAATACCACACCTGATTGTTTCCCACAAACACCCATACCTCTATAATCTATCAGTTTAAAGTCCTAGACAAGTCTCCAATGACCCCTCAATCGAATTGGCTAATGCAACCACTCCAGCCCCAGAGATGAACCCCATCCCTTGCATACATATCACGTTTGCCATAGAATTTGTCCCAGTTATCAATGAATGGAATTGCAAGTTCCTTGCAGTACCTGTCTAGCCAGCAATTTATACCAATTGCCCTAGACATCCATTCATTGCCCACTCCTTTCTAGGCAAAATGCTACATATGATTGGGATACCTCCCTTAGACCTAACGACTTCTATGGCTGACCTATACTTATCTAGTAGCTCCTGTCTCCTGCCCTTCCCAATGTCATTACCACCAGCACTAAGACAGATAATAGGCTTGTTCCCATTACCTGACATAATATTATCCAACCTGCTGACTATGTCACCAATACCAGCTCCTGGAAGGCACACCCTCTGTCTGACCTTCCTGTCTCTGTTACAAAAGGCACGGTCCATATATCTTACCTGAGAGTCTCCACAATCAGAATATTCTTACCTTGATTAGCAGGGAGTCAGTGGTACCTTTAACCTCACTGACCACTGAAGTACACTCGTCCTGGAGAACAGAGAATCGATTTCCTACCTTCACATCTTCACTATTAACCTTCTTTATCTTCCTTCTTCCTGAATTGTGAACCACTTGCCACTTAAAGCGGCTGCCACTTTCACTGTTGGTAACCATTTCCTCCTTACCAGCTCCAACCATCTCACACTCACTCCCACACCCATCTAGGCGAAGCTTCAGCCTCCTATTTTCCTCCTGAAGTAGTAGAACCTCCTTCTTCAACACTTCAACCTGAGATTCTAAAACACTGCAGTGAGCCATGTGCTCGGTATCACCCCACGCTAATTCCCAGACAGCTTAGGACAGGTATGACCACACGTGACCACTGACCTCAGGTTGGTCTCAGACGTTAGAAGCCCATTATTTGTCCGACCGTTTTCTCTTCATCTTCACTCCCTCCGGTCTTCTCTCCAGTTGCCTCCCTTGTATGTTCATTTAGCGTTTGCCTTTTCCAGTTTGAATGATTTCTACGGTTCTTCCCTACTGCCGTGCGCCAAAGCTCTCCTACCTATGACTGCTTCTCGCTCATTTTTTTTTTTATTACTTCAGTCACATATTCATGCCGTCGCTGTTTATACAGATGGTTCTAAATCTTCTGACGGTGTTAGATTCATGGCGGTGTTCCCTGACGATGTTGTCCGGGGTCATTTGATAGAATCAGCTAGTATTTTTACCGCCGAGTTGTATGCCATCCTCATAGCGCTTCTCCATATTACATATATGTCTCCTTTGACATTTGTGATCATTTCGGATTCCCTCTGCACTTTACAAGCCATTAAACAATTTTATTCCCCTCATCCATTGGTCCTTCGCATTCAGTTATGGCTGCGCCATGTTGCTAGCAAAAACAAAGACGTCATTTTCTGTTGGGTCCTGGACACGTTGATGTGCAGGGCAATGAACAGGCGGATGCTGCTGCGCGGTCAGCGGTATGTGATCTTCTGGTTTCCTATAGAGGTATTCTGTTATGGGATTATTTTACAGTCATCTCTGCCCATCTTTGCGGGCAGAGATGCACTATTAAACCGCTTTTAAGCTTATGGCAATCTTCTTACCACCGTAGCCATACTTGGAAGACTGCGTTCTCCCATCTCTGCATCGGCCATACTCGCCTTACCCATGGGTATCTCATGGAACGCTACCCTAATCCTTTCTGTGTGGTTTGTTGGGTCTCTATTTCGGTTCTTCACTTTCTTGTGGATTGTTTACCAGCGAGCTCCCAGGATTTACCTCCACCGACACCGCCGCCCTGCCACTCTTACATTATCTTCTCTTCTTGCAGACGGTCCTGCCTTTGACTTACAGTCACTTTTTGACTTTTTGTCAGCAATTGCTTTATTATACGAACTTTGACACAGTCCTTAGCGTCCCTTCCAGCCCTTTTCTTCCCTCACCTCTGATCCTCTCTCCACCCAGCTGTTTATAGCCCCGGCGTTATTTTCTGCCCCACAGCACTGCATGACCCTTGTCGGTTTAGCACTTTCTTTGATTATAATAATAATGCTGAAGCTGCTAGTGGAAACTTACCGAATATTGGAGAAGTGTTCGTGACCGTTGGCTACTATACTGAAAGATCCACCTGTGACTCTCTTGTCTGTCCTTATTGAACATTCTTAACGATTGTGTAGTTTGGTCCATGTCAGGTTCAACCAGTATAAAAACACCATTAAGATTTTAAAGTCACAGCAATTTTTCACTGTAATCACATAATTCAGAGATCTCCATTATCAACCTGAAAAGAAAAAATAGACAATTTAGCATAGCAGAATAACGTCCAGGGAGTTGCTAAACATATGAACAGGCTGTGAGATAACTGAAATTGGAGATAATGCAATTATGTAATAATTAAAAATGATAGAAAAAATATCAAGTTAAAATGAACTTTTAAGTAGTTTATCAAACAGATCTCAATAATGACTCAAAAGGAAGATTCACATCAAGTTTCGTATCAATGTACAAGAAAATGACGGATTACAACAAAACTATTTTATTTGCTAAATCAGTATTCAAGGCAAGCAGAGGGAAGACCGTGTGTTCAGTTAATTGTCAAGTAACCTCTGAGGTAGCAGGAATACAGAATAACTAATTTGTCACATCTAAGAATTACCTAGCAATATTTCCTTGTTTTTCTTAAGGGTGGGGAAGAAGAGAACAACGAAATTTCAAGTGAGCCTAAGATTGTACTAATGGTATCTACATCTCACTCAAGTAGAACTCCTGTATTTCCAGAGACTTTGAGGCTTAACCCACCAGCAGTCTTTGTGGAGAGGCAGTGCACTAAGGATTACTGGTATGAACAATTGTTGTGTCTTACTCTCAAATATGTAGGTAAAAATGTTTATTGTTTAAGAGGACAGTACACTGTCTTTACCTTAAGATATTTGTTTTAAAACTATTTCCTTCTCACACAGTCTGCCTCTGTTTTCTAGGCCTGCTTCTCCCTCACTTTTGCACTCTCCCTGCGTCCTTCACACTTTCCCTGCCTCCCTTCCACTCACCCTCCCTACATCTTAACACTCTTCTTAGTTTCTTTACATTCACCCTATCTTTCTCACACTCACCCTGCCTTCCTCACATGCTACGTGATTAGGTATCACAGTGGGCGCCTGTGACGAGCGGGGTCCCACAGGGGTCAGTCCTAGGACCAGTGCTGTTTTTGGTATATGTGAATGACATGATGGAAGGGATAGACTCAGAAGTGTCCCTGTTCGCAGATGATGTGAAGTTAATGAGGATAATTAAATCAGATGAGGATCAGGCAGGACTACAAAGCGACCTGGACATGCTGGACACTTGGTCCAGCAACTGGCTTCTCGAATTTAACCCCGCTAAATTCAAAGTCATGAAGATCGGGGAAGGGCGAAGAAGACCGTAGACAGAGTATATGCTAGGTGGCCAGAGACTGCAAACCTCACTCAATGAGAAAGATCTTGGGGTGAGTATAACACCGAGCAACTCTGCGGAAGCACACATCAACCAGATAACTGCTGCAGCATATGGGCGCGTGGCAAACCTGAGAATAGCGTTCCGATACCTTAGTATGGAATCGTTCAAGACACTGTACACCGTGTACGTCAGGCCCATACTGGAGTATTCAGCACCAGTGCAAAGGTTTACAGCAAGGTTAGTTCCAGAGCTAAGGGGAATGTCCTACGAAGAAAGGATAAGGGAAATCGGCCTGACGACACTGGAGGACAGGAGGGTTAGGGGAGACATGATAACGACATACAAAATACTGCGTGGAATAGATAAGGTGGACAGAGACAGGATGTTCCAGAGAGATGACAAAGAAACAAGGGGTCACAATGGTAAAATGTTAGGCAAAAGGACACAGATGAAACTAATGTGACATTTTATTGTGGCAACGTCCACGTGACCAATGTATTGTTTGTAACGGCTTGACAAAGCTCCTGGAGAACTGTCAAGAAGTTGAAGATTCAGACGAGTCAAAGGGATGTTAGGAAGTATTTCTTCAGTCAGAGTTATCAGGAAGTGGAATAGTCTAGCAAGTGATGTAGTGGAGGCAGGAACCATACATAGCTTTTAGACGAAGTATGATAAAGTTCATTGAGCAAGGAGAGAGAGAGAGGACCTAATTGCGGTCAGTGAAGAGGCGGGGCCAGGAGCTAAATCTCGACCCCTGCAACCACAATTATGTGAGTACAATTTGGGGAGTACACACACACACACACACATGAATTCAAAGCTCAGAACCACGTGATCGCTTGCTCCGAGGGGCCTTTCGTATGTGATGTCCTCAATATATGCATTGCTCAAGGTGATTACTAGGTCCAGTCTTGCTGGTTCGTCCTCTCCTCTCTCTCTGGTAGTCTCCTAACGTGTTGATGCGTGTGTGTGCGTGCGTGTACTCACCTATTTGAGTACACGCACGCACACACACATGCATCAACACGTTACGGAAACTACCAGAGAGAGAGAGAGGACGAACCAGCAAGACTGGACCTAGTAATCACCTTGAGCAATGCATATATTGAGGACATCACATACGAAAGGCCCTCGGAGCAAGCGATCACGTGGTTCTGAGCTTTGAATTCATAGTGGATTTACAAGTGAAGAGGGAAGCAGGAAGGGCAGGGCGAATGAAGGCAAACTACAAGAGAGGGGACTACACAGGCATGAGGAACTTCCTGTATGAAGTTCAGTGGGACAGAGAACTGGCAGGGAAATCAGTAAATGAAATGATGGAATATATGACAGTTTGCAATGCAGCAAAGGAAAGGTTTGTGCCCAAGGGCAACATACATAACGAGAAGGCTAGGACGAGCCCTTGGTTCACCCGGAGGTGTAGAGAGGCCAAAACCAAATGCAATAATGCAACAGAGAATGGAAGAAGGATATGCGGCATAGGACCCAAGAGAATAAGGAGAGTAGTCGATGAGCCAGAAATGAATATGCAGGGGTAATGAGAGAGGCCCAGCGACAATAAGAAAAATGACAGCAGCGAAAGACAAGTCCGACCCAAAGCTGTTGCACAGCCACATCAGGAGAAAAACGACATTAACGACCAGGTTATCAGGCTGAGAAAGGAAGGAGGGGAGTTCACAAGAAATGACCGAGAAGTATGTGAGGAGCTCAACAAGAGATTTAAAGAAGTATTAACAGTGGAGACAGAAAGGAGTGGTGGGGTATTTCATGAAATGATGGACAGAATACACACTACGGAGGAGGAGGTAAAAAGGCTGCTAAGCGAACTTGATACCTCAGAGGCGATGGGGCCAGATACCATCTATCCATGGGTTTTGAGAGAGGAAGAAAAGGCGCCCTGTGTACTACTAACAACAATCTTCAACACATATATCGAAACAGGGCGTCTACCTGAGGTATGGAAGACAGAAAATGTAGTCCAATTTTTGCAAAAGGAGACAGGCATACAGCATTAAACTACAGTCCAGGATCACTGACATGTATAGTATCAAAATCATGGATAAGATTATTCAGGAAAAGAGTGGTGGAGCACCTAGAAAGGATTGAGCTTATTTGCAACAACCAGGACGGATTCACAGAAGGGAAATCCTGTGTCACAAACCTTCTGGATTTCTATGACATAGTGACAGCAGTAAGACAAGAGAGAGAGAGGGGTGAGTAGATTGCGTTTTCTTGGACTGTAAGAAGGCTTTTGAAAACACTTCCACACAATAGATTAGTGGTATATGCTGGAGGACCAGGCAGGTATAACACCGAAGGCACTGCAATGGGTCAGAGATACCTGACAGGAAGGTAACAGCGAGTCATGGTACGTGACGAGGTGTCAGATTGGGCGACTGTGACGAGCGGGGTTCCACAGGGGTCAGTTCTAGGATCGGTGCTGTTTCTGGTATACAGTATATGAACGGCATGACGGAAAGAATAGACTCAGAAGTGTCTATGTTTGCCGACGATCTAAAGTTAATCAGGAG
Organism: Cherax destructor; assembly: GCA_009830355.1. Classification (NCBI taxonomy): domain Eukaryota; kingdom Metazoa; phylum Arthropoda; class Malacostraca; order Decapoda; family Parastacidae; genus Cherax; species Cherax destructor. The sequence goes on from WNWK01029801.1 coordinate 11,689, forward strand.
AATTTAGTCGGAGGAGGACCAGACAGGACTACAAAGGTATCTGGACAGGCTACAGGCCTGGTCTAGCAACTGGCTCCTGCAGTTCAACCCCGCCAAGGGCGACTAACAAACCTAAGAACAGCTTTCTGATATCCCAGTAAGGAGTTGTTTAGGACTCTGTACACCGTGTGCGTCAGGCTTATATTAGAGTATGCATCACCAGTTTGGAACCCTCACCTGTGCAAGCACGTCAGGAAAATAGAGAAAGTGCAAAGGTTTGCAACGAGACTAGTCCCGGAGCTAAGGGGCATGTCCTACGAGGAGATTTTAAGGGAAATTGATCTTACGACACGGGAGGACAGGAGGAACATGATAGCAACATATAAAATACTGAGAGGAATCGACAAGATTGACAGAGATAAGATGTTCCAGAGATGGGACACAACAACAAGGGGTCACAGTTGGAAGATGAAAACTCAGATGAGTCACAGAGATGTTATGAAGTATTTCTTCAGTCACAGAGTTGTCAGGCAGTGGAATAGTCTGGAACCAGTGAAGAGGCGAGACCAGGAGCTTTGACTCGACCCTGCAAACAATATTAGGTGAGTTCATATATGTAAAAATCTCTAGTTGTGTCGATGCATGCAGGGGATGAGATGAAAAGCTGTAAGCCTTCCTGCCTGAAAGCTGGCTGCCTTGGAATAACGTCTAGCGAAAGCTGGATGCCAAGGTATTGGACCAGTGTGGTACGGTCGGTAAAGCACTGCGTACCTTGTCATGAGGTTCGTAGGTTCGAGTCTCCGTCGGCCAGAGATCAGTGTTTGTGAATATTTCGCCTGCTCTTGCGAATTCCTAGCATATATATATATATATATATATATATATATATATATATATATATATATATATATATATATATATATATATATATATATATATATCAAACCACGAAACAAGTGTAATTGAAACATTTACCAAACTGCGGCAGGCCAGGGTTCGACCCCATGACACATTGTCCCATCTCAAGAGACAACACAACGTACGTGTCACCATATCTATACCACCATCGATCCTACAAATATTAGCCTAACGAACTAGTCTTGTTTCATGTTGCGAGGACACTCATGGCAATGGATGCTCAAGGATTAATTTCAGCCTCCTCCTGTTTGAATACCCGCCTCAACAAGCAGGCTATATAGCAATGAAACCACGAAACAAGTGGTATTGAAACATTTACCAAACTGCGGCAGGCCAAGGTTCGACCCCACGACACATTGTCCCTCCTCAAGAGACAACACAACGTACGTGTCACCATAATCTTTCCGCCATCGATCGTGGTTTCATTGCTATATAGACTTCTTGATGAGGCGGGTATTCAAACAGGGAGGCTGTAATTAATCCTTGAGCATCCATTGCCACATTAGTCATGTGTTTTCGCCCACCAAGAGACCGGTGAAAGCAGAATGGGTTCGAATCCTTGGCTAGTCGCAGTGTTGTTATATATATATATATATATATATATATATATATATATATATATATATATATATATATATATATATATATATATATATATTTTTTATGTAGGTAGTAGGTTGGTAGACAGCAACCACCCAGGGAGGTACTACCGTCCTGCCAGGTGACTGTGAAACAGAAACCTGAAACTGTTTTACACGATGGTAGGATTGCTGGTGTCTTTTTCTGTCTCATAAACACGCTGGATAACAGGTATATCTAGCTACTTCTACTTACACTTTAGGTCACACTACACTGGCATACACATGCATATATATACATACACACATCTAGGTTTTTCTTCTTTTTCTTAATAGCTCTTGTTCTTTTTATTTTCTCTATTGTCCATGGGGAAGTGGAAAAGAATCTTTCCTCCGTAAGCCATGCGTGTCGTATGAGGCGACTAAGATGCCGGGAGCAATGGGCTAGTAACCCTTCTCCTGTACAAATCTACTAAAAACGAGAAGAAGAAAAACTTTTAAAATTGGGTTGTCTGAATGTGCGTGGATGTAGTGCGGATGATAAGAAAGAGATGATTGCCGATGTTATGAATGAAAAGAAGTTGGATGTCCTGGCCCTAAGCGAAACAAAGCTGAAGGGGTAGGCGAGTTTCAGTGGGGAGAAATAAATGGGATTAAGTCAGGAGTATCTGAGAGAGTTAGAGCTAAGGAAGGGGTAGCAATAATGTTGAAGGATCAGTTATGGAAGGAAAAGAGGGAATATAAATGTGTAAATTCAAGGATTATGTGGATTAAAATAAGGGTCGGATGCGAAAAGTGGGTCATAATAAGCGTGTATGCACCTGGAGAAGAGAGGAGTGTAGAGGAGAGAGAGAGATTTTGGGAGATGTTAAGCGAATGTATAGGAACTTTTGAACCAAATGAGAGAGTAATTGTGGTAGGGGACCTAAATGCTAAAGTGGGAGAAACATGCAGAGAGGGTGTAGTAGGTAAGTTTGGGGTGCCAGGTGTAAATGATAATGGGAGCCCTTTGATTGAACTTTGTATAGAAAGGGGTTTAGTTATAGGTAATACATATTTTAAGAAAAAGAGGATAAATAAGTATACAAGATATGATGTAGGGCGTAATGACAGTAGTTTGTTGGACTATGTATTGGTAGATAAAAGACTGTTGAGTAGACTTCAGGATGTACATGTTTATAGAGGGGCTACAGATATATCAGATCACTTTTTAGTTATAGCTACAGTGGGAGTAAAAGGTAGATGGGATACAAGGAAAATAGAATCAGTAAGTAAAAGAGAGGTGAAGGTTTATAAACTAAAAGAGGAGGCAGTTAGGGTAAGATATAAACAACTATTGGAGGATAGATGGGCTAGTGAGAGTGTAGGCAATGGGTCGAAAATGTATGGGGTAGATTTAAAAATGTAGTGTTAGAGTGTTCAGCAGAAGTTTGTGGTTACAGGCGAGTGGGTGCGGAGGGAAGAAGAGCGATTGGTGGAATGATGATGTAAAGAGAGTAGTAAGGAGAAAAAGTTAGCATATGAGAGGTTTTTACAAAGTAGAAGTGATGCAAGGAGGGAAGAGTATATGGAGAGAAAAGAGAAGTTAAAAGAGTGGTGAAGCAATGTAAAAGAGAGCAGATGAGAGAGTGGGTGAGATGTTATCAGCAAATTTTGTTGAAAATAAGAAAAGTTTTGGAATGAGATTAATAAGTTGAGGAAGCCTAGAGAACAAATGGATTTGACAGTTAAAAATAGGAGAGGAGAGTTATTAAATGGAGAGTTAGAGGTATCGGGAAGATGGAGAGAATATTTTGAGGATTTGTTAAATGTTGATGAAGACAGGGAAGCTGTGATTTCGTGTGTAGGGCAAGGAGGAATAACATCTTGTAGGAGTGTGGAAGAGCCAGTTGTGGGTGTAGGGAAGTTCGTGAGGCAGTGGGTAGAATGAAAGGGGGTAAGGCAGCTGGGATTGATGGGATAAAGATAGAAATGTTAAAAGCAGGTGGGGATATAATTTTGGAGTGGTTGGTGCTATTATTTAATAAATGTATGGAAGAGGGTAAGGTACCTAGGGATTGGCAGAGAGCGTGTATTGTTCCTTTGTATAATGGCAAAGGGGACAAAAGAGAGTGCAAAAATTATAGGGGAATAAGTCTGTTGAGTGTACCTGGTAAAGTGTATGGTAGAGTTATTATTGAAAGAATTAAGAGTAAAACAGAAAGCAGGATAGCAGATGAACAAGGGGGCTTTAGGAAAGGTAGGGGTGTGTAGACCAAGTGTTTACAGTGAAACATATAGGTGAACAGTATTTGGATAAGGGTAAAGATGTTTTTGTGGCATTTATGGATTTGGAAAAGGCGTATGATAGGGTAGATAGGGGGGCAATGTGGCAGATGTTGCAGGTGTATGGAATAGGAGGAAGGTTACTGAAAGCAGTGAAGAGTTTTTATGAGGATAGTGAGGCTCAGGTTAGAGTGTGTAGGAGGGAAGCGGACTATTTCCCAGTAAAAGTGGGCCTTAGACAAGGATGTGTGATGTCACCGTGGTTGTTCAATATATTTATAGATGGGGTTGTAAGAGAAGTGAATGCGAGGGTCTTAGCAAGAGGTGTTGGGCTAAAAGATAAAGAATCAAATACAAAGTGGGAGTTGTCACAGTTGCTTTTTGCTGATGACACTGTGCTTTTGGGAGATTCTGAAGAGAAGCTGCAGAGGTTGGTGGATTAATTTGGTAGGGTGTGTAAAAGAAGAAAATTGAAAGTGAATATAGGAAAGAGTAAGGTGATGAGGATAACAAAAAAAATAGGTGACGAAAGATTGGATATCAGATTGGAGGGAGAGAGTATGGAGGAGGTGAATGTATTCAGATATTTGGGAGTGGACATGTCGGCGGATGGGTCTATGAAGGATGAGGTGAATCATAGAATTGATGAGGGGAAAAGGGTGAGTGGAGCACTTCGGAGTCTGTGGAGACAAAGAACCTTGTCCATGGAAGTAAAGAGGGAATGTATGAGAGTATAGTTATACCAACGCTCTTATATGGGTGTGAAGCATGGGTGATGAATGTTGCAACGAGGAGAAGGCTGGAGGCAGTGGAGATGTCATGTCTGAGGTCAATGTGTGGTGTGAATATAATGCAGAGAATTCGGAGTTTGGAAATTAGGAGGAGGTGCGGGATTACCAAAACGATTGTCCAGAGAGCTGAGGAGGGGTTGTTGAGGTGGTTTGGACATGTAGAGAGAATGGAACGAGACAGAGTGACTTCGAGAGTGTATAAATCTGTAGTGGAGGGAAGGCGGGGTAGGGGTCGGCCTAGGAAAGGTTGGAGGGAGGGGTAAAGGAAGTTTTGTGTCGAGGGGCTTGGACTTCCAGCAAGCATGTGTGAGCGTATTTGATAGGAGTGAATGGAGGCATATGGTTTTTAATACTTGACGTGCTGTTGGAGTGTGAGCAAAGTAACATTTATGAAGGGATTCAGGAAACCGGCAGGCCGGACTTGAGTTCTGGAGATGGGAAGTACAGTGCCGGCACTCTGAAGGAGGGTGTTAATGTTGCAGTTTTATAACTGTAGTGTAAAGCACCCTTCTGGCAAGACAGTGATGGAGTGAATGATGATGAAAGTTTTTCTTTTCGGCCACCCTGCCTTGGTGGGAATCGGCCGATGTGTTAATAAATATATAAATATATATATATATATATATATATATATATATATATATATATATATATATATATATATATATACATGTATATATATATATTTACTTTATCTCTTATTACACAGCAGAATTCGAATCTTCACAAAGTACTACATGCTTTGATGGAGAGTGTGTTGGTTCGAATCCTGCTGTGGACTGAGAGATAATGAAGCGCTTTCTTGATTTTTGACATAATCATGGACCTGCCATACACTGTATTTGCTTCGTTATGTGCTGACTTCACCCTCTACCTGCTACACACTCAGCCTCGTTCTGCCTGCACCACAATTACTGCTTCTCACTGTTTATAGTGTACCTATCTTACAGCCTGCCTGGCACAGACGTGATAATCAGTAAGGGAATTATGGTCACTATACCCATCTGGAGCCTTCAAAATGATCCTCAGTACTGGACCAACCCCACAGAGTTTAATCCGGACCGCTTTCTGCCTGAGAACAAACCTAATCTCGTCAGTGGTACCTACTTACCGTTTGGTCTTGGACCAAGAAACTGTGTTGGTAAGTTTACTGCATCGGTCTCAGATTTTAGTGTTAATGTTCTACTTTAAATTAATCTGTATCATGGCAAGAATCTAATTACATTTTGTTCACAATGCAAGTAAGTCAGTAGCCATCTTCGTCAATTCCTTTCACACAAATACTAAATTGTGAAAATTCGTGTATGTGCTCAGAGATTATAAATTTAATATAATATTTTATCTAAAAAGGAATATTAATAAATATATTCTGCTGGTGCATACCTACATTTGCCGAAAAATTTTAAAAAAATATTGTAACATTTCTGTGTGTTGGAGGACATCAGGTTCTTAACCCTTCACTTTACCACTGTACCGCAAAAAGTGATAAGTAACGCTCTATCCAGATTTTTTTTTTATCCCGACAGTTTGGTATGATCTACAACTGTGAATAGAAATTGGGAATTTCGTTGAGTAGCTCCCGACTCCCAAAAATTAGCAATGATTAATAGCTCTCTTTTTCTTCGAAAACACTGGTCAACGTCTTGAAAAAAATTCGTAATGAACATTGTATTAATATTGGTAGAATTACCGACAATATGTTAAGTAAAAGGACACAAATGCAACTAATGTGACATTTTATTGTGGCAACGTTTCGCTCTCCAGGAGCTTGAAAAAGCTTGAAAAAGCTCCTGGAGAGCGAAACGTTGCCACAATAAAATGTCACATTAGTTGTATTTTGTCTTTTTACTTAACATAATGAACATTGGAGTGCTAGACATCGAACCTATCACCTGAAGATTGCCCGACCAAGGGTACAAGGACTGGCACTTGACTGAGAGTGTTTACATATTTGTAGCCAGTCATGTATTGAAAAAATACATATACATATATTCGCCTCTTCAAGAGATGGTTCCTTGGCTCAGTGAAGAGGCTTTTGCTCTGAGGAAATGGACCTTTCGGTCTTCTTCCTCCAACCGAACCTAATTACCCCCATCACCATCTTCTCAATCCCATTCTTCCCATCCTTCCTTTCCCTTCCCTGTTCTTTCCCCATCCTTCCCTCTCCTTTATTTCCTGCTTTTGGCCTTTGGTGTCTTTCCCTCTGAAATTCTAGGTAGTAGGTTGGGGAAAGGGTGTCCATATCCATCCCATTCCATTGAGGTCTTTGGTGGTGGTGTTATTTACCGTGGAATGTAGATCATCTGGAAATGCCCCGTTTCCTTTCCAGAGTTCTGGAGGAAGGAGTGTGGCTCAGGGTGTCCTTCGTGTGACGGGCATATCTCTGGAGGCTTCCTATTGGTTCCAGGAAGTGGTGACCAATGGAGGTATACCCTGTGGCAGATTACCACCCACCCTCTCTTTTTCCCGCCGAGGTTGCTCGGCAGCTGTGAGATTACTATCCTGGATTGCTAGATTACTGGCTTGCAGGGTAGGGTGTGGCACTGGTTCCACGCCGCATCTGCACTGCTGGCTGCACTGAGGGCCCTCTTGAGTGTGGAGGGAGATATACAATCTCTCTCATTCCTCCTGGGAGCTATCCCTCCAAATTCCCCCCACCCCACCACCTTTCTTTTCTAATCTTTTTTTTTTAATTAAATAGAAAAGGGGAAATTTATAATGGAGACCCATAACCATGACTTGCCTCCTCCCGGGCACTGCCTTGCAGCATCCGTTACTGACCCAGGTACTCCTTCGGACCATTCTGGGTTGTGTGTCACATTGACACTCTGATAAAACTCAGGTCTCAAGCTATAGCTCTGGACCTAATTCGATAAGGCATCTGTGCACCGCCACAGTTTGGGATTGTTTATGCTGAACCTTGCTTCAGTAGAAAGGGAGTTTTGTGACTGTTTTGGAGAATCTACTGATGGTCCCCAGTTAGGGTCGATTTTCCATCTCCTTGTTCCTGACGCTGTGTTGCTGTTGCCTGTTATATTGCTGTTCTGCGAATTGGTCATTTTACTGGACAATCAAGCTGTTCTGGTTGTCTGTTTGTTAGAGCAGCTAGCTTTAGAGTTGTTCTGTCGTACACTGGTTGAGTCGAGTCTTAGAGTTACCGGGAGCACACTCATACACACATTTATTCTTATTTGTATATATTATTGTAATTACTGACATTGTACCTGATGGTACTTCTGAGTCATTTATATATATGTGCCCTCAGCACAGACTTATTGTATATGAGAGCAGTGTAGGAGCTACCCTCCTAATTAACCTCCTAATTGATATCTTAATTAATATCTTTATATTTGATTTACTTTGCTACCCTAGATTTTCTCACTTTGTTAATAAACCTTTTAAATATCTGTTTGGTTAGTACCCTATCAGTTGCAATCCTCTTAAGCTATATAATATGTCGGATAACTGAACCAGGATACTGACTTTGTTGCAAAAGCCCAGTAACAGGCTGGATGCTAGAAGGGCTATCCTTTCTAGTGTTCACTGGAGATGTCTATTATTAATAGATATCGTGTCATTTTGTAACATCTTTCAACCCAGTAACATTCCATTACCCTCCTACAGCAGTGCTTTTTCGACCGATCCTTTAGACACTTCTGACCTTCGCACAGCTTTGACTATGTTCCCAGCTTCACATACAATGCGTCGAGTTTTGGATCATACACACGACTCTGGACAGTTCGCCTATAACTTTACGTCCAGACGACCTCGACCTGTCACCGATGACCCTACCTCAGTTTCCTCTCACGGTTCTAAGAAACCTCCAACTAAACAATTCCTCCCTTTACGCTCTATGATTCAAAGTTCTTCTTGGACAAAATTCTTTACACTCCAACCAACTTCTACTGACTATCTTTCCGACCACAGCATCAGCAAGGCACTCCTTCACCATGTTGGGAAGAACATTTCCTTCCATGTTCTTAAGAGTAGCACACACGTTGTCACAGTTACAACATCCAGAGCAGGCACATAATCTTTCAACTCTTGGCGTTGTTGACAACACACCAGTTAACATTCGTAAGCATGTCTCCCTTAATTCTCGCTGTGGATCTATTGTCCTTCTACATACGATCATACAATGCGACATTCTCGTGTGTAATGAAGATATTCCGGAGCAACTCGAGCTCCAAAATCTCCCGATCTTTAAAGTTGACACTTATATACTCCCTATATTGCAAGGATAGCGACCTGCCCGTGGGCTGAGGCGCTATCCTTGCAATATGGCGAGGCTAACTATTGACAGCCGTGAAACGCCACCATCTGTTTAACATAGCGGGATAATACTTCCAGTGCGTGAGGTGATCAATACCCCACAACAATGTAGAAAATGCGGCGTTTCGACCACCCGGCTAAACATTGCAGGTCAGTGGTAGAATGCCTTCTCTGTGGTGCAACTGACCATAATAATCTATTCTGCAGTCACCCTCCCTCTTGCCTTAACTGCACATAGGAGCACCCTTCGTATTCTCGCCATTACCCTGCTTTCTTAAGATAGAGATCCATTGTCTTAAAGAGAAAGAGGGTTTCTCTTATGCCATGGCAGTTTCCAATCTCCGCCTCCAAGGAAGACGGCTTTCTTATTCCAGGGTCGCTAGACTGCCCCAGACTTCGGTGGTACCTCTTGCACAATTGCCTCTGTGTCCCTTATAATTCTGCGCTCAACTCTGTGTCCAACCCTTTTACGGTCCTGGGTTCTGAGGTTCCAACCTCTTCATCTCTCACTGTCCCTACTTCACCTTCCCACCCCCATGTTTCAATGACTATGCGACCCTTCCAATCTAAATTGTCGCCACAAATGCCTTCTCCGTCGACACATATGCCTTCATTTACGTCCAAATCTCCTTAAACCAAACCACAAGACATTCCCAAATGTGCTTGACTACCTATATCTGAGCTACACTTTTACCTCGAGATGCATCTGATACTCTTGTGGAAGTTCATCCACCCCCATGTACAGTTACTCCCTCGCTTGTCCCTCTGGATGTTTCTGCTTGTCAAGGCACATCTACCCCTTCTTTGGTGTCTTTTGTTGTCTCTCCACTTTTTACCCAAACTACATCTCCGTCCACTGCCAAACTCTTTCTTACTTCTCTTTCATCTCCATCTCTTTCATCTTTCATCTTCACGCCATCCCAATATTTTACTCCTTACTAGTTCCCAGTGCTTCCGCATGTTGACTTTACTGATCCTTCTGGTTCATAGACACCTGCTAAATGTTACTGTTACACTCTCTTATTCGATCATGGCTTATTTACAGTGGAATATTCGAGACCTCAGGTGTAACTGGGGAGAGCAAGTATTGCTTTCCCTATTTTCCCAGTTTGCAAGAACAAAAATTGAGCTCGTCTGTTTTGCATCCCATCTCAGGCTATATCTTATTACATTCATCGGGTTCTGTTCCTGAAGGGACTTTTAATGACAATGCACGGTATACCACATTCTCGGGTCCTTGTCCGTAATTCGCTGCCTTACACTACAATCTGCATCTACTTACACAAGTCGTATACAGTCTACTCTCTCTCTCTCTCCTTCTCGACCATTATCTATTCTTGATGTTGCATCTCTGATTTCTTCCCTACCTCCTCGTCTTCTCTTATTAGCAGATTTTAATGCTCATAATTTCCTCTGGTGATGGACTCACTGTGACTAGTGGTTATCAGTTAGATGTTCTCACTTCTATTCCCATCCACGTTTTAAATACAGGTGCTCTCGCTCATTTCTACCCTCGCACTCAAACTCTCTCTTGCACAGATCTTTGAATTTGCTCCTTCTCGATTGCACTCTGGTCAGTGCTCGCTGATTTACATGACAGCAATCATTTTCCTATCTTTCTTCTCATACATATTCTCGTCCTCCTCGTAGTCTGTGTTGGCAGTTTGAACATGTGAATTGGGCCATTTACGCGAGCAAACTGTTTTTAATGAAGAACCTTCTCCTTTAGTGCTGTACAAGCTATCAAAAAAATTAATTCGCCTCATCGTCTTGTTCTTTCTGTACACCTTTGGTTGTGCAGCATTTCTAGCAAAAACAAAGAAACTTTTTCGCTGGGTGCCTGGGCATGTTTTTGTTCCGGGCAACAAGAAGGCTGACTGCTGTGAGGTCAGCGGTACACGAACTTCCAGTTTCATATAGAGGTATTCCATTTTCAGATAATTTTACTGTAATCTCTAGCCACCTTCGCAACCATTGGCAACAACATTGGTCTGAATTGATTCATAACAAATTACGCTCTATCAAGCCGAGTTTCGGAGATTACGCTTTCCCTTCTTCACATCGGGCACACATGTCTCACTCACAGGTATCTCATGGAGAGGCGCCCAGTTCCACTCTGTGCGAATTGTCAGGATCCAGTTTCAGTTTGTCATTTTCTGCTGGACTGTCAAGTCTATCAGCGAGCACCCAGAATTTACCTTCGACGTCGTCACTGCTCTAACACCGTTACTTTATCTTCCCTCCTCGCTGACGGCTCCACCACTGACACAGACTCCCTCTTTGACTTTTTAACAGCAGGTTTGTTACACAACCTTTGATTATACTTCCTTTACACTCTTCACTGACCTTACAAACTCTACCCTGCAGCGCTGTATGACCCTGCTGGTTTAACGCTTAGTTTTGATTATAATAATAATACATATATTCGTAAAATAGTTGTGTGTACATATTCATACATTTAGTGTAAATTTACATGTGTACTTATACATATTCAGTATAAATCCATATGTGTAAATATTGACATTTATTATATTTTGGCAAGTGCATAAAATATTCAAAGAAAGACTATGCTCATATATGCAAATATTTACTGTATTTTTTCATTTATTTATAAGTATAGAAAATTTTATATTATAAACTACGTTGCTTGCTTAAAGTATAATGTTCACTTAAGTCGACCATGTCGAAGATGAAATGAAAATAATTACTGGTCAAAATTACATTACGTTAATTATGAACATCTTTGACTTCATCTTTCTCTCTTTCTCTATCTGTCTCTCTCTTGCTCTCTCTCTCTCTCTCTCTCTCTCTCTCTCTCTCTCACAGGGATGAGGTTCGCACTGATGGAGGCTAAGTTAGTGCTGGCCAAGCTGGTGGAGAACTTTGAGTTCCGTCCTGACCCAGCCAGCCCTGAGCTGCAATACTCCATAATGACAATGAAACCCAAGGAAGACATCAACCTCATCCTCACCCCCATCACTACAAGGTCAGTTTTTACCCATCACTTCCAGATCAGTCCTTACCTATTACCAACAGGCAAGTCTTTACCCATCACCCTAAGTCAATGCTTACCCATCACCATATCACCACCATGTGAGTCCTTACCCAACATTCATATCGCCACCATTTCAGTCTTTACCCATCAGCCCCATCACTCCAGTCACCACTTGGTCAGTCCTATCACTCCCATCACCACTTGGTCAGTCCTAACTATCACTCCCATCACCACTTGATCAGTCCTATCACTCCCATCACCACTTGGTCAATCCTATCACTCCCATCACCACTTGGGGTCAAAAACCTTCCTCTCTCATCACCACTTGGTCAGTCTTAACTATCACTCCCATCACCACTTGGTCAGTCTTAACTATCACTTCCATCACCACTTGGTCAGTCTTAACTATCACTTCCATCACCACTTGGTCGGGCTTTCTTCCCCTTCCATTTACCATTTGGGCAGTCTTCTATCACTCCCATCACCCCCTTGGTCAGTCATACTATCACTCCCCCTCCCCCCACTTGGGCAGTCTTAACTATCCTTCATCACCACTTGGTCAGCTTAACTATCACT
>WNWK01029802.1:0-24056 GCA_009830355.1 Cherax destructor
TTCATGATTGTAACCATGTATAAACGTAAGTAAGTAAATTTACTTACATGTTTCATTACCTTTGTAACTTGTGAGTTCATTACCTTTGTAGCTTGTTAGTTCATTACCTTTGTAACTTGCTCAGATATCAAAACTTTGGGGTCCAGTCCCTGGACCCATTATGTACCTCTGTAATCTTTTGACTACCACCCACAGGATGGGTATGGGGTGCATAATAAAGATATCAAACTAACAAACATGCACTCCGCTCCAGGCCCCGACTCGTGGAACTCAGTGTTCATCAAGAACTGTAAGAAGCCCCTATCACGTGCTTTTAACATCCTATGGAGAGGGAGCATGGACACTGGAGTCGTCCAGCAGTTACTAAAAACAACAGACATAGCCCCACTCCACAAAGGCGGCAGTAAAGCAATGACAAAGAACTACAGACCAATAGCGCGAACGTCCCATATCATAAAATATTTAAGAGGGTTCTAAGAAGCAAGATTGCTACTCATCTAGATAACCATCAATTACACAACCCAGGGCAGCATGGGTTTAGAGCAGGTCGCTCCTGTCTGTCCCAACTACTGGACCACTACGACAAGGTCCTGGATGCTCTAGAGAACAAACAGAATGCAGATGTTATATACACAGACTTTGCAAAAGCCTTTGATAAGTGTGACCATGGTGTGATAGCACACAAAATGCGTGATAAAGGAATAACAGGAAAAGTTGGTAGATGGATCTATATTATTATTATAATCAAATAGAAGCGCTAAACCACAGGGGTTATACAGCAGATGGATCTATAATTTCCTAACAAGTAGAACATAAAGAGTAGTAGTCAACAGAGTAAAGTCTGAGGCGGCTACGGTGAAAAGTTCTGTTCCACAAGGCACAGTACTCGCTCCCATCCTGTTCCTCATCCTTATATCGGACATAGACAGGGATATCAGCCAGTGTCGTGTCTTCCTTTGCAGATGACACCCGAATCTGCATGACAGTGTCCACCATTGAAGACACTGCAAGACTCCAAGCAGACATCAACCAAATCTTTAAATGGGCTGCAGAAAACAATATGAAGTTCAATGATGAGAAATTTCAACTACTCCGATATGGAAAACGTGAGGAAATTAAAATCTCATCGGAGTATAAACAAATTCCAACCACACAATAAGAGTGAAAAATAATGTCAAAGACCTGGGAGTGATCATGACAGAGGATCTCACCTTCAAGGACCATAACACTGTAGCAATCGCATCTGCCAGAAAAATGACAGGATGGATAATGAGAACCTTTAAAACCAGGGATGTCAAGCCCATGTTGACACTTTTCAGGTCGCTTGTTCTATCTAGGCTGGAATATTGCTGCACACTAACTGCATCTTTCAAGGCAGGTGAAATTGCTGACCTAAAAAATGTACAGAAAACCTTCACGGCACGCATAACTGCAATAAACCACCTCAATTACTGGGAACGCTTGAAGTTCCTAAACCTGTACTCCCTGGAACGCAGGCGGGAGAGACACATTATTATATACACATGGAAAACCTAGAGGGATTAGTACCAAACTTGCACACGAGTCTCACTCCCTACGAAAGCAAAAGACTCGGCATACGATGTAACATCCCCCCAATGAAAAGCAGGGGTGCCACTAGCACGTTGAGAGACAACACAATAAGTGTCAGGGGCCCAAGACTGTTCAACTGCCTCCCAGCATACATAAGGGATTACATAGACCCTGGCTGTCTTCAAGCAGGCACTGGACAGGCACCTAAAGTCGGTGCCTGACCAGCCAGGATGTTGTTCGTACGTTGGACTGCATGCGGCCAGCAGTAACAGCCTGGTTGATCAGGCTCTGATCCAACATGAGGCCTGGTCACAGACCGGGCCGCAGAGGGCGTTGACCCATGGAACTCTCTCCAGGTAAACTCCAGATAATCTGCGGCTCTCCAAGCCTGCCCTTCCTGTCAGTCTCCTTGGGGCGGGGAAGGTGGCAGACCAGAGTGGCCTAGCATCTATCTACCACCTGCCTCGTGCTGGTGGGGAATGTGCTAGGCCTGGGACCAGTTGGTCCCGCCGCTGAGGGTACCCCTCCCATGGGAGACATAGGTCTCTGATACTCACACGCCAGGAGCCGGAGCCGGGTCGACATCTGGTAAAAACCCGGGCCGGGTTAATTCCGGTGAATCAACACCTCCTTATTGGCTCATTAGTCGATCACCATGCCCAGCCCTTCTAGGGCAGGGTAGGATGCCAAGGCTGGAGCTTGCTACTATCTGCGGCTCTCAAGTCTGCCCTTCCCATCAGCCTCCTTGAGGCGGGGAAGGTGACAGACCAGAGCGGCCTAGCTTTTATCTACTTACCTGCCTCGTGCTGGTGGGGGAATGGCTAGGCCTGTGGCCAGTTGATCCCACCGCTGAGGGTACTCCTCCATGGGAGACATAGGTCTCTGATACTCCCACGCCAGGGCCGGGTCGCTATCTGGTAAAGACCCGGACTGGGAGAATACCGGTGAATTAACACCTCACCTTATTGGCTTATTGCAGAGGTGGGAGGGGCGGAGGTGGGCGGAGTCAAGAGGCAGCCAAGGACGATAGTTGCATGATCAGCGGTTTGATACTCCCAACAAGTGTCTTTATACTGACGTTATTATTATTAATACACTTTATCTGCTTATAACATTTATTCAATAATGATATCAGACATAACATATATAAGATAAAAGCATAATAAAGACGGCCAAAATAATACCAAGTGTCATATACCGAGAGTGCAGTCATCGGAGACCTTGATCTAGCAATGTTCCTGCTTATAAACATACGGTTTTCTCTATTGCCTCGCTGCGTACTTAAAAAAACGGCATTTTAACATGGGGAATAATAAGAGATCACTTACAAGGCGTATTATATTATAATAATAATATCTTTATTTACTACAAGTACATGTACATGGTATACAGGCCTAGCTGACATCAATGACATATTACTATATAGAAAGTCCCTTGTTATGCTGAGTATTTCGGGCAGATTAGGTCAGTGTCCTAGGATGCGACTCACACCAGTCGACTAACACCAGGTACCCATTTTACTGATGGGGAACATAGACAACAGGTGTAAAGAAACACGCCCAATGTTTCTGCCCTGGCTGGGAATCGAACCCAGGCCCTCGCTGTGTGAAGCGAGCTTTAGCCACCAAGCGCTAAACCACAAGGGTCATACAGCGCTGCATTACAAGGCGCCTGTAGAAAAGCCCAAAACAGCGAGATTTTCCTGAATCTTTTGACGTAAATGAGGCGTGCGCGCTTTTCCGCGATTATATCGAAAGTAAGATTTTGACCTATTGCTTGCCACCCCTAAATTATTAATGATTAGATTGTAATGATTTTCACAGGGAATATAAAACAAAGTGTTTGAATATAATGTGAAAAAAAATTTTGGGAATATCTCAATTATTGTTTATTTTGTGTTGGTAAAAAGGCATATATTTTAGTGTGTCAAAAGCGAACCAATGTATTGTTTTTTTTTTCGGCATTAAGACAAGCTATCACGCATTCATAAATTTTATATTATATTGGGGTTAGATGTATTCTACGAGTGGGAAAGTGTCCGCAGCACCGCCAGACCAGAAGTACCGGCTGCCATATGTCAAAATCATTAATTTTTTTTTTTCTCAGTTGTTTGTTGGCCGATCTTATTGAAACTGTCATTGCATTCTACATACATGCTTCTAAACATTTGCCAAAGAAAACAAGAATCGGACCTTTAGCCACCAGGCCGTCCAGTATAACATCTTAAACCTCACTTCTATTTTCAATAGAATTATATCTTCCCCGGAGGGAGTGGACCAAACTGTCCTGATTAAAAAAGAACTTCCTAGAAGTGTGAGAATCTTAACCTCTCAGCCTATGTGAGCCTCCTTCACCTCTGGTAAACCAGTAGTGAACGGTCATCAATGCTCAGGAACAAGTCCTGTGCAGCTTCCCGCTCAGAGGGTCACATTAAGCCTCATCCTCGAGGTTTGATTCATATCTGAGTTACGGTCAAGGAACTCAGCACACTTAATATAGAATTGATCCTATGAAGTATGATTATGATCCAGCCAGTTGAAGCAGCAACCTCACTCCCTAAACTGATGACTAAGATGAACTTTGCAAAACTTATGTAAATATTAATAATATATGAAAAATATTAATATACTGTTTATGGAATCGTATACAGCAAATAAAGATATATTTTATTTTATATTGCATTATTTATAATATATATTTAAAAACAATTTGTTTAAGAATATACGAAAAAAAATTATCTTACGTATTGTTCATGAATAAACATTGTTAGGCCCGTCATGGAGATTGCCACCAGTCAGTCCATCTATCATCATTCTATCATGCAGGAGGAGCCACATGTCTATGGTGCATCCAACAAAATAAGCAGACTCTTGGATGTCACCACCGCCCGCCTCCGGTTGGGTTACAAGTATCTTTGGCAGGTTAAATCACCACCACCAGATGTAGACCAAACAAATGTAAACTTTGTCAGTTGGATTATTGTCACACCCTGCGTCATTATGTACTGGAGAGCGACAAAATTAATGAATTCAGAGACAACTCACTCAGAAATGTTCAAGATATGTCAAAGTCTTTTATCCACAGTGGTATATTACAGACCATTCTGGAAAAATACCCTGACTTTGCTCCCTGTAAATAAAGCATTGCCACGTGTTAGTTACCATTTTGTCCTAGGCACATGTCGATTAGACACTAGGCCTGTTGTATGTATGTGTGTGTGTGTGTGTAACGAAACACTTCGAAATGTTTCGACCCCGCCGGGAATTGAACCCGGGCCCTCCATGCGTGAAGCAAGAGCACTAGCCACCATGCCATTGGGGCGTGTGTGTGTGTGTGTGTACTCACCTATTTGTAGGTTGCAGGGGTCGATTCATAGCTCCTGGCCCCGCCTCTTCACTGATTGCTACTAGTTCCTCTCTCTCCCTGCTCCATGAGCTTTATCACACCTAGTCTTAAAACTATGTATGGTTCCTGCCTCCACTATGTCGCTTTCTAGGCTATTCCACTTCCTGACAACTCTATGACTGAAGAAATACTTCCTAACATCCCTTTGACTCATATGAGTCTTCAACTTCCAATTGTGACCCCTTGTTTCTGTGTCCCCTCTCTGGAACATCTTGTCTCTGTCCACCTTATCTATTCCTCGCAGTATTTTATATGTCGTTATCATGTCTCCCCTAACCCTCCTGTCCTCTAGTGTCGTCAGGCCGATTTCCCTTAAACTTTCTTCGTAGGACAATCCCCTTAGCTCTGGGACTAGTCTTGTTGCAAACCTTTGCACTTTCTCTAATTTCTTGACGTGCTTGACCAGGTGTGGGTTCCAAACTGGTGCTGCATACTCCAGTATGGGCCTGACGTATATGGTGTACAGAGTCTTGAATGATTCCTTAGTGAGGTATTGGAACGCTATTCTTAGGTTTGCCAGCCGCCCGTATGCTGCAGCAGTTATCTGATTGATGTGTGCCTCAGGAGATGTGCTCGGTATTATACTCACCCCAAGATCTTTTTCTTTGAGTGAGGTTTGCAGTCTTTGGCCACCTAGACTATACTCTGTCTGCGGTCTTCTTTGCCCTTCCCCTATATTCATGACTTTACATTTGGCAGGGTTAAATTCAAGGAGCCAGTTACTGGACCAGGCTTGTAGCCTGTCCAGGTCTCTTTGTAGTCCTGCCTGATCCTCGACTGATTTGATTCTTCTCATTAACTTCACATCATCTGCAAACTGGGACACTTCTGAGTCTATCGCTGCCGTTATGTTATTCACATATACCAAAAACAGTACAGGTCCTAGGACTGACCCTTGTAGAACTCCACTCGTCACAGGTGCCCACTCTGACACCGCGTCACGTATCATGACTCGTTGTTGCCTCCCTGTCAGATATTCTCTGATCCATTGCATTGCTTTTCCTGTTACGTGTGCCTGATCCTCTAGCTTTTGCATTACCCTCTTGTAAGGAACTGTGTCGAACGCCTTCTTGCAGTCCAAAAAATGCAGTCTATCCACCCCTCTCTCTCGTGTCTTACTTCTGTTACCTTGTCATAAAACTCCAGTAGGTTTGTGACACAGGATTTTCCTTCCCTGAAACCGTGCTGGTTGTCGTTTATAAGCTTGTGTCTTTCTAGGTGCTCCACCAGTAGTGTATAATGGACGGACTCCCAACACGATGATAATCAGGCAATTATGCCAATTATCTCACAGCTGTGGAGGGGGTGACTAATGTCGCTCACGCAAGGTACAAGTGTTAATTTAATTGGTTTATCTTTGTTGTGTGTCACGCGGAGGCAGGAGAAGAGTCATAAAAGAGATAAATATACAATAGGTGAATTAGCATATATGGAATAAGTGTATCTATTGCGCCATGTTATGGGTGCTCTGAAAGAGAGAGAGAGAAGGTAGGGATGAGGTAAATCAGAAATGTTAATTGATTTTTCTTTGTTGTGGGTCACGTGGTTCCTTGTATTGCGTCATGTTATATGGGAGGTCATTCGCCCATGAGTGTCTAGACTACAAGTGTTTTTGTTAATTGGTTCTTTTTGTCGTTACACGAGAGGGTGCATATAATTATCGTGGGAAGGGAGGCCTAGTTTGAGTGTGTATTGGAAAGAGAGGGTGCGGCCACACAGGTGTTTTATCATTTCGGCATCTGAGTGTTTTGTTAATTGGATCTTTTTGTCGTTACACGAGAGGGAGCGTCATGGAATAATTATCGTGGGAAGGGAGGCCTAGTTTGAGGGTGTATGGAGTCTCACCCGTCCACGTGTTGTCTGGAGGTCAATCAAAGGTCAGACCAAGGCAGGGAGGTCCCATCCACGAGTGTGTAACTGTGTATGTGTTAGTTGTGTATGTGTGTGTGTGTGGTGTGTGTGTGTGTGTGTGTGTGTGTGTGTGTATGTGTGTGTGTGTGTGTGTGTGTGTGTGTGTGTGTGTGTGTATTTCTCCAGCATTATGTATTTAATAAAGAAAAAAAATCAGTATACAGGGGAGTGGTCAGTGAGGCTCTCTCTCCATCTGGGATCACACCTGCCACTCTGGTAGCGTAAGGCTTCCCCCTCACCGTGAGAAGCATAAAAAAAAAAATGTTCAAAGGTGAAAACAATTCTCGTAACCACTGAGATTAGGTCAGCGTTCACGAGAGGGTAGCTTTTATATACTTTAAAAGAAAATAAAAATCAGTTATGTTAGTATTTTTTATTGAATTACATAATCAAAAAAAGCCAAAGCAACTTTGTTGGTTAGACACAGAATGGTGGTAAATACATAGACAAAAAAGTCAAGCAATGTTGTTGGTTACACAGAAAGCTCGTAAATACATAGACCAAAAAAAAGTCAAGCAACGTAGTCGGTTAGACAGAATGACAGCGCACCCCATTTTCTTCGTGGATGATGTCTCTGTCCACCTTGTATATTCCTCTCAGTATCTTATATGTCGTTATCATGTGTGTGTGTGTGTGTGTGTGTGTGTGTGTGTGTGTGTGTGTGTGTGTGTGTGTGTGTGTGTGTGTGTGTGTGTGTGTGTGTACGTGTAACATGATGACTTGCGATAAGCATAAAATTTATATATTTCTCCAGAAGAGTATTTTCTCGGGAGGTTAGCATTATATACTTAATAAAGAAAAAATCAGTATGGGGAGGGTGGTAGCCAAGTCCCTTACACCTGTGTGGAGGGTGGCAGCCGGGATCACACCTGTCAGTCTGGAGTGAATGGTTCCTCCGGCGTGAGAAGCATAAAAAATATTCAAAGGTGAAAACAAAAGTCAAGCTTTACAAAATATATTTATTAATTAACATTACATTACTCTTGCACCGTTGCTTGTCTCTGGGAAAAAATTCTCTGACCAAACCTTCTCTTCCCAGCCAAAGATCACAGGCGTCTTCCTCCTGGACTTCCTCTTCCTCACTGTCATTGACCGAATCCTCCTCCTCCTCAGTACTGGTAATGACCAACTCCTCCCCTGCACTATCATTAACTAATTTAAGCTTTGTTTCCCCCGCATCTGGATGACCATAAGATACAGAGTGATAGGCATCTATATAGTATCGTTTGTCATCGAATGAGCTAAAACCTCGTTTTCTAGCAGAGATAGTACTCATTTTGCCACTCATATTTCTAATCTGACTATATTGGAAAGAAACTCCCATCAACTTGCGTGTATATGTGTGTGGGTGTGTTAGTTAGTTACCATTTTGTCTTAGGCACATGTCGATTAGACACTGGACCAGTTGTATATGTGTGCGTGTGTGTGTGTGTGTGTGTGTGTGTGTGAGTGTGTGTGCCTGTGTAATATGACAGCTACAACAGGTGTTGTTTTAATTGTTTCTCTTTGTTACTATACACAGGGTGGCTGGGAAGTCCCTTCCACCTATGTGGGGGTTAAGGGCAGCGGTTGGTTAGCACCTGCCAGTCCTCCCCCGTGAGAAGCATAATTTTTTTTCAAAGGTGAAAGCAAAAGTCATGGTCTACAAAATATATTTATTAATTAACATTACATTACTATTCCTCTTCTTCTTCTTCTTCAGAGTGGTCTGCATCTATAAGTATTAAACCACCAGCAGCCATGCTAGAGGATGATTTGTATCTCTTGCACCGTTGCTTGTCTCTGGGAAAAAATTCTCTTCCCAGTCAAAGATTGCAGGAGTTCCTCTTCCGCACTGTCATTGACCGAATCCTCCTCCTCCTCAGTACTGGTAATGACCAACTCCTCCTCCCCTGCACTATCATTAACTAATTTAAGCTTTGTTTCCCCAGCATCTGGATGACCATAAGATACAGAGTGATAGGCATCTATATAGTATCGCTTGTCATCGAATGAGCTAAGACCTCGTTTTCTAACAGAGATAGTACTCATTTTGCCACTCATATTTCTAATCTGACTATATTGGAAAGTATGTATAGATTCATTTTCGAGAACTTTTTTAAAGTTATTATGAGTTAATAATTGTTGCTCAGGCTGAGGTATGCCCTTCGCAGCGATAGTGTTATCATTATCAGCCATCAATATGCTATACATTTTGGGCTTAATGCAGACTATTTCTGAAATAAGGCGGTCGCCCACCTCGCTTTTAAGCAAATTAATTATCCTTTCCTTGACTCATTGTAGAGAGGATGGTCTGTGGGGAAGTTAGATGTGTCTAGCTATTTCCTCAGTGGTTCCTTCCCGATTTCAACATTCATATTTTTAATTTGCTCAAGACAAATAATAACGCTGTATCCGTATATAAAAGTTTTATTCTGTCCTCGTATGTTTTTTTTTTTTAAGAATCATATACCAAAAATGGTACAGCTTAAATTTGGCGAGTTCTAAGATGTCAAAGCCTATATAATTAGGGTATGTGAGTTTTATGCAGGGTGTCCCCACTCTCGCCAATATTTTGTTTTCCGGAAGCTTTATAGCTTTCTTAAACACTGGTTCACTCACCTCTTTCAAAAATGACCTCGCTGATGTTATCAGCTTTGTTGTATTGCCATATTTCGATGGGTTGAACAGTGTCTTCTCGAACACCGAATTGGTCAACAATTTGAATAATCGTTGACAGTCTTTACTAGTGGATCTATTTTTTTTTACATTTTATTAGTTTCCAATAAATATACATTTATAATTCATAAACATGCAAAATACATGTTGCATATAATACAACAGCAATTCTTTGGTTAAACAGTGAAAATATCGAAAATATCAGAAAACTATGCCCTAAAACCCTTACCTCTACCACCAGTGAACTCTTGTCCCCTTTCCCCTAATAAATAAATAAATACAGAGTCCACAAAACATAAACCCAAATAATGAAATACAGTCCACCATAACATATTTTCTATTCCTAAGGATATACAGTGAATACTCATTGACGACTGCAAATAAATTGTACAGTGCACAAAATAAAATTACATTTTACAGTTCCGAAACGTTCAATAATTACATGCTACAAATTGTGCAATAGCAATTTCCTTTAATAAGCTATGCATATATCAGTAAAACATACCCCTAACCATTTATCTACAAATAGTGAACTCTTGTCCCCTTCCCCTCTTATGCTTGATACAGAGTCCACACAAAAAAAAACCCAAATAATGTAATACCAAGTTCACAATAATATTAGCTCTAGTTCTAATGCTATGCTGTTAACTGCAAATAAAATGTACAGTGTGCACATTTTAACAAATAACAAAACCCAAAGAATGATACATAGTCCACAATAACCGTGACTAGTCCTAATACTATGCAGTGAATACTGCAAATATAATGTACAGTGTGCACAGATAACAAAAAACAAACCCAAATAATGATACATAGTCCACAATAACAGTGACTAGTCCTAATACTATGCAGTGAATACTGCAAATAATATTTACCATGCGCACAAAATAATCCTACCACACAAGGTTTCCAGTCTCCTTAACTCCACGGGGACTACGCCCTTGTTTCAGTACCATCTCTGTACTAATTATAGTCCAAGACATTCATACCACTCTCACCAAACCTAACCACACCATGCCCCCCGGCACCAGAGGATCCGGCCAAACCCCTACAAAACCCTTACTCCCCCTCCCCTTGCAAAACCCCAACCTCACATTCACTCCACCACACACACATCCACTTCCAACACACTAATAATCTAGACAGTCACCCGGTCCCCCAACTGTGATGTCATCCGTCCCCGTCCTCTAATGGCTTAACCCCCCCCTATCTACCTATCTACGTATGCCTCTCCACCACACCTACCCAATGCTCCACCAGCGCCTCTGTCAAGCCCTTTCATTACCATATCTGTCTCCCAATAAACCCTGCACACTCAATTTCCTGTACCCCTCTGAAAAGCTCGAACCCCACTCCCTCCCATATATTAAACGATTCCTGCACATAGTGCGATATATACGGCCGCCACAGCCCCCATCCTTTCCCTAACACTCATGTCCCTTAATTTCCACGACATGCACACGAAGTCCACCATACAGTACAGTAATCCCTTTTTATCAATATGTCTAACCCCTCCCAAATCCAAGTAAATAGCCCGTAACAAAGGGATACCCCCCCCACCCAAACCCCTTAACACCCCTCCCATCCACCTACGAACCCCATCCAGAGTTTCACAAAAATATACTGCATGCAGAGCCGACTCCGGCAAGCCACACTTCTGACATTTCCCGTCTTTCGCCAATCCCATACGGAATAAATTCTCCCGTGACGCCACTGCCCCATGTAAAAACCGAAACATCAGCTCCCGGTCCCTCGCCGGCAACCTCAGATCCCTGAACCCCTTCCATATCCCTTCCAGTCATATACTGGATAAACCGCCTCCCCTTCCACCGTCTCCTCCCAGCACCAAACCTCATTATAACTGCAACACTCAACCTTTGTGGCTCCCGTATAACCAACAAGCACCGCAGCCAATTTCTGCACTGCCCCAGTTCCCTCTCACCCCACCACTCCCCTACTTCCGCAGCACCCCTTCCACCCCAGCCTCACCTCTCCCCCAACCCACCCCTCCTTACCACACAACGTTTCACATACATACACAACAATCTCCTTTCCAGCCATATTAAACCCAAACCTCCAGAAATTACCCTTTTCCTAACTATCTCCTTCCTGAGCCAATGTCTACCATGTGCCCAAATAAACTTAAATACCCTGCTCTCCAATTCTTTAACATCCCAACTTAATAAAGGAAAAATGTTGGCAATATACCATATCTTACTATATATCATGTTATTAACCGCAATGACCCTCTGCTGCAACGTTAGCTCTCCCGCTCTCCAACTATTCAACCGCTCTGTCGCACTTTTAACTACATTCCTCGAATTCACCTCTCTCGCCTCATCCCTGTCCCTCGTGTAAACAATACCACATATTTTCACCCTGTCCACAATTTTCCACCCATACCTGCTACCCAACCCGCCCCCACCCAAGCGCCTACCTCCAACAATATGGATTTAGCTCCATTGACCCTCATGCCAGTTGCACTACAGAAAGACTTTAAGTGTATTCCTATGTTAACCAGCCCCACCTCGTGACACACTAACACCGTCGTGTCATCTACATATCCCACCACATTTCTAATCCCCTTATCCCTCCCCCCTAACCCCTTCCCATCCCCCACTAATCTGTAAAACGGATCCTGTAAGCAAGCGAAAGGATCTGCGACAGGGGACAACCCTCTCGCAGACCCCTTTCCATCCTAACCTCCCTCCCAACCTACCATTTATTTGCACCCTCACACTCTGCCCCTCAATAACGCCCTAGCCCAATCCAGCACTTCAATCCAAACCCCGCCTTTCCATTATTCCAAACTACTCTACCTCCACACTGTCATATGCTCCCTTCCAATCCAGTGCAAGTATTCCTCCCTCTTCTTCTCTATCTATGAAATCTTTAATACGTTCATGTCCCTCCCCACACCCCTTCCCGGTATCCCCCTGTCCTTCCTCAATCACCCCCCCTATCACCCTTTTTAATCTATTACCTAAAATTTTAGCATATATTTTATAATCCGTATTCATAAGGACTAAAGGTCTATAATTCTCTAATGTTTGCCCTTCCTTCCCCTTCCTCACTAATACCATTACCCCCATACCCATGTCCCTCCCCATTGCACCTGTCCTTTTCATACCATTCATCACACCTACCATACAATCCTTTATAATGTCCCAATTCTCCTTATAAAATTCATTTGCCAAACCATCCATACCTGGAGCCTTGCCCTTACTTAATCCTTCCACTGCCTCCCACACCTCCCTCTCACTAATCATGCCCTCCAATCCCTCCCGATCTTCCCTACTCAACCTCTCCCTAATCTTTCCCAATAAAATGCTCCTTTCCTCCATCCCCACCCCCCCACTGCTCATGTGCCTTGCAAACCACTTATCAGCATACACGTTCATTCCTTCCGTGGAATTTATTCTCATACCCTTCACATAATTCCCCATGTTTTCATCCACTTCCAGATACTCCAATGACATTCTATCCCATCTCTGTTTACACTTCCCCAAAACATATTGTGAGGGTCTATCCCCCCACAACACATCATCCATTCCGGCTTTCATTCTACATGCCCCAAACCTCTCATTCTGCAAGGTCTTCAACCTATCTTTCAACACCTTAATTTCCTCTGTCATTCTATGTCCTCCCGCATATAACAGTCTTTCAAGAGGCCCTCAATGTAATTTTGTAAACCGTATCTCCATCCGCTTCTTCCCTTCCCAACCTCTGATAGTAAGCTTGATGCCAGGCTTCCCTACTTACCCACCAATCCACCAAAGCCCCCCTCCCTACTCCCCATCCAAAACCCACCCCACCAATCCCTAAATTCCTCCCTTTTACCATCACCCTTTAATTTAACTGAACATTTAATTTCCAAAACCCTATACCATTTTGCAACCCCTTCCCACCCCACCTCCACCAACACTCCCGTGATCCGTGAAACCCACATCCAAATATTGCACCCCCCCCACTACCACGCTACCTGTTACATAAATCCTGTCTAGTCTAGCCGCATACCCTCTTCTAACAAACGTAGGCTCACCCGCACCTCCCACCCCAATCACGTCTTTCAAACCTACCCTCCTAAGTACGTCCTTAAGCTGCAAGTACACAACCTCCTCCCCGCGGCTCTACATCCCTCTCTCTAATTACACAATTAAAATCCCCTCCAACAATTGTTACATTTGGCAAATCCCGACATGCATAAATCATGTAATCCCAAACAAAATCCACCTTTACCTTCCTTGCCGCCTCTGCTGGCATGTACACTCCTAAAAAACATACCCTAACTCCACTCCACTCCCCATCTACTCTAACCAGCCTACCCCCCACACTCCTCCCATCTCAAAGGTTTGAAAGGGCTTGACACCGCCACTGCTACCGCCACCCCCCCCTTTAATCTACTGGATGAACTTGCAAACACTTTGTATCCATTCAAAAGTAATTCCCCACCACACCTATAATTGTGTTCCTGTATAAAAGCAACTGTCACACCATACCTTCGCAACGTACACTCCACCCAAGCCCTCTTAATTTCATCCCTCAACCCATTTACATTAAGTGTTAAACACTTGAAAACTATGTCAAGGGTTTGCTCCTAGGCCTCTGTGGAAGTTGTACCCTGACTTCCCTTTACTCAATTTACCCGTTTGCTTCCCTCCCTTAAAAGTACCCCTCTCTATACCAAACCTAGATCTTTTTAGCAACTTCCACCGAGAGCCTTTTACAGATCCTCTGCGCCGGTGTCAGCACATCCTCACTGCCTGATGAATTGCCAGACCTTTTAGTGTCCTCTTTATGTCTTCCACACTACTTGCATCCTCGGTCTGATGGACCTCCACCTGCACATCCTCCATAATTAAGTGTTGGTCCACTGGACTGGCACTCTCCACACTTTCCACCACATTTACTGCATCTATCAAACCATCATTAGTGCTTACACTTAGCACCGGCAAAGGGTCGTCCAATATTTCCTTTAATATTTGTTCCAGTGGTACCTCCTCTGTCGGACTCTCATGGTGATCACAGTCAACCACTGGTATAACAGATTCCTGTGTTAGGTCTGACAAACCACCTCAGAACCTCCACAATCTCACTCCAGAGTTTCGTCTGCTTCTCCCGTTGCGTCTCCTCCTTCCGTTCCCTCTCTGCGCCTGCACTTTCACTACTCGTTGCTCTGGCACTTGTCTGGGTCCCGTCCTCCTCATGCAGTCAGCCGCCACATGATCGTAGGCGCCACACAGTCGACACGTCCTGCGCTGTCCCATGTAGGTCACGTACACTTGGGTCCTGAAGTCTGGTATAACAACGTAGGACGGTATGGGTGCTTCAATGTCATTTTCAACAGTACGACCCTCAGGAGGCCCATCAGCGGTCCCTCGCTCCACTTTCCAGGTGTTGCTGCGTGTATGTACCATACGCACTGAGCCGTACTGATGTCCGTCGGGTCCGCTTCGAATGGGACGTTCTTCAAACGTACCCAAGTGTACGTACGTGAAACGTCCTTCAATCGTACCTGAAGTCCAGTGTGCACCGTGTAGACATGATCCTGGTGTCGATCGACGAGTCGGTCATAAACTTCTGCCGTCAGTAGCTTCACAAATACTCTATTCATCCCATTCAGGGCAACGCCATACAAATCTTCTATGTCAAGACCATACCTCCTTAATATCGCGGTAGGACAGTCCCGGCCGTTGCAGGTGTTTAGGACGCCAGTCACAAGGTCAATACAGACAGTATTCAAACGTCTTCTCCCTGCTGTCGCCATGTTGCTTTGGAAAACCAAAGTGCTGTAAAGCGTCGCCAGGGGTCAGGTCAGAGCACCACACACCCTCGCACCACCAGAGCTGGGCTGCGACTGATATATTAAAATTATATTTTATCAAAGTCTTTTCGATCTCCTCATTGATGATAATCATATCCTCAGAATAGAGTTCTTATTACCTAGAGAGTTCCGGGGGTCAACGCCCCTGCGGCCCGGTCTGTGAACAGGAGAATAAATTCTCCTTCCCCTAGACTAACATTGCCTATTACAAATAAAGAATATCATAATACACCCCTTCACGGGGAATCAAAACTGGACATTCACCGTGTGAAGCTTCTGAAAATTGACCACTGTCTGGAAAATCTTCCAGCTCCTGCCCCCAACATCTTGCTACTGGGGGATTTCAACCTCAGGCACCTAAAATGGAGGAACATTGCAAACAATGTGGTAGCAGAGATAACACCAGGAGGCAGCTCAGATGAAAATTCACACATGCATGAACTTTTAAATCTCTGCACCAAGTTCACCTTAAACCAGCAAATAGTAGAGCCCACAAGATTAGAGAATACGCTGGACCTCATCTTCACCAACAATGATGATCTGATACGAAATGTCATCATATCAAAAACAATATACTCAGATCACAACATAATAGAGGTCCAGACATGCATGCGGGAGCTCCAGATCAACAAAATGTGATCAGCCGTGAGGAGCTTTCTCCAAATTCAACTTCAATAACAAAACATAAGGTGGGACCAAGTAAACCAAGTCCTAAATGATATAAACTGGGAAGATTGCCTAAGCATCACGGATCCCAACCTATGTCTTGAACAAATTAACTCTGTGGTACTTGAGGTTTGCTCAAGGCAAATTCCCTTAAGGAAAAGGAGGGAAGATGCAAACTAGAAAGAAAAGGCGCTCCTTATACAGGCGAAGGCACAGAATAACGGAGCGGCTACAGGAGGCCAATATCTCTGAAATACGTAGGGAGACACTAGTCAGAAAATAGCAAACATCGAATTAAAACTAAAGGAATCTTATAGGAATCAAGAGACACGGGAAGAACTAAGAGCCATAAATGAAATTGAAAGAAACCCTAAGTATTTCTTTTCCTATGCAAAATCAAAGTCGAGAACAACAACCAGTATTGGGCCCCTACTTAAACCGGATGGGTCCTACACAGATGACAGCAAGGAAATGAGTGAGTTACTTAAATCCCAGTATGACTCAGTCTTTAGCGAGCCACTAACCAGACTGAAAATCGAAAACCTAAATGATTTTTTCATGAGAGTGCCACAGAACTTGACAGACGCATGCTTTCTGACATCATCACTAGCCAAATGACTTTGAAAAGGCAATAAATGACATGCCCATGCACTCCGCTCCAGGCCCAGACTCATGGAACTCCGTGTTCATCAAGAACTGCAAGAAGCCCCTATCACATGCTTTTAACATCCTATGGAGAGGGAGCATGGACACTGGGATCGTCCCGCAGCTACTAAAAACAACAGACATAGCCCCGCTCCACAAAGGGGCAGTAAAGCAATAGCAAAGAACTACAGACCAATTGCGCTAACGTCCCATATCATAAAAATCTTTGAAAGGGTTCTAAGAAGCAAGATCGCCACCCATCTAGATACCCATCAATTGCACAACCCAGGACAGCATGGGTTTAGAGCAGGCCGCTCCTGTCTGTCCCAACTACTGGACCACTACGACAAGGTCCTGGATGCTCTAGAAGATAAACAGAATGCAGATGTTATATACACAGATTTTGCAAAAGCCTTTGACAAGTGTGACCATGGTGTAATAGCACACAAAATGCGTGATAAAGGAATAGCAGGAAAAGTTGGTAGATGGATTTATAATTTCCTAACACGTAGAACACAAAGAGTAGTAGTCAACAGAGTAAAGTCTGAGGCAGCTACTGTGAAAAGCTCTGTTCCACAAGGCACAGTACTTGCTCCCATCCTATTCCTCATCCTCATATCAGACATTGACAGGGATATAAGCCACAGTGCTGTGTCTTCCTTTGCAGATGACACCCGAATCTGTATGACAGTGTCCACCGTTGAAGACACTGCAAGACTCCAAGCAGACATAAACCAAATCTTTAAATGGGCTGCAGAAAACAATATGAAGTTCAATGATGAGAAATTTCAATTACTCAGATACGGAAAACGTGAAGAAATTAAAATCTCATCGGAGTACAAAACTAATTCCAACCACACAATAGAGCGAAAAACTAATGTCAAAGACCTGGGAGTGATCATGTCAGAGGATCTCACCTTCAAGGACCATAACAATGTAGCAATTGCATCTGCTCGAAAAATGACAGGATGGATAATGAGAACCTTCAAAACCAGGGATGCCAAGCCCATGTTGACACTTTACAGATCGCTTGTTCTATCTAGGCTGGAATATTGCTGCACACTAACTGCACCTTTCAAGGCGGGTGAAATTGCTGACCTTGAAAATGTGCAGAGAACCTTCACCGCACGCATAAGTGCGATAAACCACCTCAACTACTGGGAACGCTTGAAGTTCCTATACCTGTACTCTCTAGAACGCAGGCGGGAGAGATACATTATTATATACACATGGAAAATTCTCGAGGGCTTAGTACCAAACTTGCACACAAAAATCACTCCCTACGAAAGCAAAAGACTCAGCAGAGAATGTAACATCCCCCCAATGAAAAGCAGGGGTGCCACTAGCACGTTGAGGGACAACACAATAAGTGTGAGGGGCCCAAGATTGTTCAACTGCCTCCCAGCATACATCATACGTTGGACTGCGTGCGGCCAGCAGTAACAGCCTGGTTGATCAGGCTCTGGTCCAACAAGAGGCCTGGTCACAGACCGGGCCGCAGGGGCGTTGACCCCTGGAATTCTCTCCAGGTAGACTCCAGGTAGAGCTTTTGCCACCAGGCATCTCTCCTCTCTCATGTACTCATTCTCTCTCTCTCTCGTTTACTCACCTCTCACCCTACATTAAGACTACAAATATTTTTAAGGTAAGTAATTGGTGAACTGTATTTTACTTTTTATTGTTTTTAATGCCTAGTTCAATTGCTAACTTAATATATGTTAGTGTAAACTTGTTATCTGGCATTTATATGCATTTATAAGTGAAAAAAAATGGCGTTCTGCTTTCTGGCAGTAGCCTGGAACCTAACCTGCCGTATAAGTGGGGCCCTACTGTATATTGTAGACACATTGTAGTAATAATCTTATGCCATCTGGAGTGGCTGCGTGACCTTAGGGGTCAGTATGACCTCTGCCAAGTTGGGGAATATAGGGGATGATATTGACTTCCCACCATTTTCCGATGCAGACTGTTTACTACTCCCTAGGCAAGTGGCAGTTATATTAGAAAGATGAGATCTATTTATCACTAAGGTCTCAGAACATTGAAGACTTTATGAATGACATATTGATTGAAATCTGACATGATGCATGAGCTTGCTTATCTCTCTCTTTTTTTCCAATCAGTTGGCTACATCACTCCAGGGAATCACCGGCGTTTTGACCTTGGGTGTGTTCGAGGGCTTGAAGCGGCCATAAGTAATTGAGTGTCCTGTGTTGATCTCACCATGTCACCATCAAACAATGAGGAAGCATTAACACTCCTGGTGGGTCTGGTAAAAGTTCTCTTCTAACTTTGTTCATTAAGAACTTTGCAATCCATAATTTTGTGGAAGACAGGATGGTATAGGGTAAGTAATAGTCCTAGATACATATAGTCAAAGTATCATTCCATCAAGTTGTGTATCTACCGTCATTACCAATACAAACTTCTGTCAGTGACCATACTTACCAGTCTATTCAGCCTAGTCATTAATTAGGAACCAGGTGTCAGTAGGGACATCCTCTAAGTACCTGTGTACATGTTTTGAGAGCCACATATTGGAGATGCTGGCAGGTTTGGGTAATTAAATCAGTCAAGTATACCCACACAAAACCCTCCACTGTATTTATGGGTTGCACATCGAAAGATTAGATATCAAATTGGAGGGAGAGTGCGTGGAGGAGGTGAATGTATTCAGATATTTAGGAGTGGACATGTCAGCAGATGGGTCTATGAAAGATGAGGTGAATCATAGAATTGATGAGGGGGAAAAAAGGTTAGTGGTGTACTGAGAAGTCTGTGGAGACAAAGAACATTATCCATGGAAACAAAGAGGGAAATGTATGAGAGAATAGTTATACCAACGCTCTTGTAAGGGTGTGAAGCATGGGTCATGAATGTTGCAACAAGGAGAAGGCTGGAGGCAGTGGAGATGTCATGTCTGAGGGCAATGTGTGGTGTAAATACAGTGGACTCTCGGTTTTCGTTCACCTCCAAACTCGAACAATTATGTAAATATATTTTTGTAAGAGCTTTTGTAAGTGTATTTTTGGGGTTCTGAAACAACTAATCTAATTTACATTTGTCCTTATGGGAACAAATTCGTTCGGTAATGGCACTCAAACAGCATTCTGGAATGAATTTTCAACAAAAACCGAGGGTCCACTGTATCATGCAGAGAATCTGTAGTTTGGAGAATAGAAGGAGGTGCAGGATTACCAAAACTATTATCCAGAGAGCTGAGGAGGGTTATTGAGGTGGTTCAGACATGTAGAGTGTGTGAAACGAAATAGAATGACTTCGAGAGTGTATAAATCTGTAGTGGAGGGAAGGTGGGGTAGGGGTCAGTCTAGAAAAGGTTGGAGGTAGGGGGGTTAAGGAGGCTTTGTGTGCGAGGGGCTTGGACTTCCAGCAAGCATATGTGAGCGTGTTAGGAACGAATGGAGACAAATGTTTTTTAGGACTTGACATGCTGTTGGAGTGTGAGCAAGGTAACATTTATGAAGAGATTCAGGGAAACCGTCAGGCCGGACTTGATTCCTGAAGATGGAAAGTACAGTATCTGCAATCTGAAAGAGGGTGTTAATGTTGCAGTTTCATAACTGTAGTGTAAGCACGCCTCTGGCAAGACAGTGATGGAGTGAATGATGAAAGTTTTTCTTTTTCGGGCCACCCTGCCTTGGTGGGAGATGGACGATGTGTTAATAAAAAGAATATGTACATAGTCTACCCATTCCAGCAAAACTGGACACTTGCACAACCTAACAGATGAAAGTATTTGAACCTAGTTACTGTTCACATGTGTTGAAAATTGGAAGCCAAACGAATGCTGCCTCAGATTATGACTGAAATGCAAACGAAAGTCTGGCAACAGGAAACAAAAATGTCAGGCAACTACTTAAGGGTTTTCCTTCTATGATGCCTAAATTATTAAAAAATAACGGGAATTCAAATAACAGCAATAATACAAAAATTAGTGACTATGAAACTGGATGATAATATATAAAAATACTATTATTAAAGAAATTATATAACAAAAAGTAATATTGCTTCTAATATAAAAAGTATAAAAGTTATTTTAGTATTGTTACCACAGATTTGATCTTCTTTTAAAATTGATATTGTTTATTTACAGGTGAGAAATGGATTAGGGAAATTTATTGCTATGTCTCCAAGGCAAGTAAATATACTTGGATAGTAGGAGTTCTCCTGGACGGAATACATTTAAAAATCTCGATTAACATTGACAACAAAAATGGCACTTCAAGAAATAGGGTTGAATCTGTTGCAAGTGCTGCTGGAGGCTATGTTGGTGGTTTAGTAGGAGCAATGGCTGGTGCAGCAGTTGTCACCATGATATATCCTGGTGCAGGCAATGATTGGAGGTATCATCGGGGCATTGTGGAAGCTTAGCAGGTTCACATGGAGCTAGTTTTCTAGTAGATGTGATTGGTGATGCTTGTGACTATGATATTGTTGAGAAAAACTGTAAAAACTGTAAAAGGAAATTTAAATGTCGTAAATATCTCGGTGAAGGAGATAAATGCCCTAAATGTCGCTCAGAAAAACCGTACCAATAATAAACATTTGCATTAGGAATTTACAAACATTTTGATAAATATGATTTCTAAAATTTTTAACTCTATTGAGAAAAAATATAATTAGTTTTGATTAGCATCTCAATAAAATCTTGCTAGCATCCAGTATTTCTGAGACTATATGATTGGAAAATGGGCAATCTTTTTTTTTTATTTGCTAAAATTTTCAAAACAAGATTTTTTTTTCAAAGGATTTTGTATAGTTAATAGTTGTCTTCATTAACAGATTATTGTATCACTTTGTTTTTACTAGAGATTATTTACATTTTCAATTATTCTTTCATATTAAGTTTGAATTATTGAAGACATGGACCGTAATGCGGTTTATATTCTCCTCAATGTCCTGGGCATCAATGAATTTATGTAGGTCATCAACAACATGTAAACAATGTAGCTGTGTAGATATAATTATTGTTCGCCTTACAATACATATTCTACTGCTTTTTGATTACTATATATAATTGTTATAATCATAACCATTATTTTTAAAGAGGTGGACCGGTAAGCCAGCGGAAGGCCTCAGTTAGAGGACCAAAAACTCCAGCTGTGGGTTAACATATGACTAAGACCGGAATCAGGAAACACTTGTCTTATTTCCTGATAAACATTATACCTTACTTTTTAACTGGGTTCAATTTTTTTTAAATATAGTGGACCCTCGGTTTTCGTTGATAATTCTTTTCAGAATGCTGTTCAAGTGCTGTTACCGAACGAATTTGTTCGCATAATGACGAATGTAAATTAAATTAGTTGTTTGAGACCCCCAAAAAAACACTTACAAAACCACTTACAAAAATACACTTACATAATTGTTCACGTTGGAGCTGTTTGAAAACCGAGGGTCCACTGTATATTTTTAAAGGGTTTTTAATGAAGGTAATATAGTAGGGTGACGTAAATATTCTTGTTTTCATGCAGTGTATCTTTTATTGTAAATTAAACTAATAAAATGAGTGTAGTAGCAACAAAATAATACACAAATAATCATCAATGGCTTATATTTTTTTCAACATTCTTCCAGTTTTTAATTATGTATTTTATGGAATAATATTTACAACATAAGATCATAAGATTAGCATTGTTCTGTAGTAGACCTGAAGTCTTATTCTAAACAGGCCCAATATACACCCATTCGTGAACCTGTCAACTCTGTTATTAAGCTGTGTAATGTTACTGCTTGAGTGGCACTACTTTTGAGTTTGTAGCACTCTCCCCCATCTGTGCTGCCTAAACCTTGCTTTCTTATCTTCTTTCTAAACAAAGCCGTAATGCTTAGTCATTGATGTGATCCAGTCTTGTTTACAGTATTTTCAGCACTATTTATATTCTTTTACACAAAACGCACACAGGAGAAAAAAAACTATGACGACGTTTTTAGTCCGACTTAGACCATTAACTAGTCACACACTAACACACTAAGCTAGTTAATAGTGCAAGTCGGTCTAAAATCGTCATAATTTTCTCTCCCATGTGCATTGATCCATCACGGTATAATGCTATTATATTCTCATTTAGCTTTATGTAACCTGATCTTAAATTTGAATGCCTCAATTTCATCCATCAAAATGGTATGCTTTTCCATCGCTTAGAAAAGATTTCCCATTACAGCGGACCCAACTTTATCAAAAATTTTGGGGCCCATTATTTTTACATTTGATACATTTTTGATGAGTTTCAGAGAATTACTATTCTTGGAGCCGGGCCCAAAGGGGTCGGGCTCGTCTGGTGCTTCCTGGTAAACCCAGGCGGCTGTTGGAGGCCCGCTCCCCCACATATCCATCACAGCATGGCTGGTCTGGCCCCGGTGAAGATACTTGTCCCGTTAGGGTCTTGAAAGGGTTTTTTCCCCTTTTTCCAGCCATTTATGATGTCTTCTGGAAAGATGTTTAATAGTACACCAACTTTCCCAAACATTTCTGGAGTGGAATCACAGTCAATGGCCTCCACTCCAAACAAAAGATATTAGTGCCAGGGAAACCCCCCCTTCCCCATACCACCAATCCCAAAGACATTCATCTTTCCAAATATACAACAAAAGAACAACAAGTAGTAAAGTAAAATAAAAAAATAAATTTTTATTTCCCTTTTCAGATTGCAAATTCATAGGTATTTTAATTACAATGAAATTGAGTGCAAGGGGAGCCACTGGGCATGCCATGGCATTGGGGCAGCTTATTCCCAGTAACTTAAAGACTATGTACTTAATATTAGAGAAATTTATTGCGTTTATTTGTTTAAAAATTTTTTCAAAAAACAATAAGATGAAATTTTTTCTGTTTAAATTTTTATATGATGATATTAGATTGTTACAGGTGTTTAGATTCTCGAATGGTAATATGGAATTGAGATTATCTTAAGGAAAATAACATTGAGCATTTTTTACATTAACTTATAATATGAGTATTTACTTTTGATTGATAGGGGCCTAATATTAAAAAATTTTTAAAAAAATTAGGGTTTTCGTATAGGGGAAAATAATAATGGGGCATTTTCAAAAAATAGTTTATAGTATGATCATTTAGTTTTGGGTGAGTAGATGGTTTTGAGTTGAGTCTTAAATTGATTTTCAGACAAGATTATCTTTAAAATTTACTGGGAAAAGAATTTGGTTTTGGGGCCTTTATGTGCATAGAATTTTTACATAGGTTTATATGAAAGGGGGGATATCCAAAAAAAATGATCTGTGTCTTGTGGTGGTCATGGGTCCATTAAAGTTGGGGGGAGGGGAAAATTTTTAGCAGAGGGGTTTTTTTAGAGGGAAAGTTTTTATATGTAGTAGGCACAAGAGTAAGTATTAGAATGTTCTTTTTGGTGAGTAG